>JBBPDB010000134.1:9056240-9072982 GCA_037974465.1 Brachypetersius altus
CCCAAGTTGCTCCAGGGAGACTGTCCCCTGTAATTAGGGATTGGAAGTCGCTTTGGATAAAAGCGTCTGATAAATGCTGCAAATGTAAATGTAAACAGTTTTTCTTTGCATTTTGCTGTTTTATGCAGTCCTTCAACAATGACAATGTGTGTAACACACGTGTAACAATGTATCGTGTTCTGTTGATCCCTGCTAGAGTAGCTGCTGTGAAATATAGAGTGGCTGTTGCTATGCCAACAGCAAACCTCTTTATACCAAAAATTGGCAAAGTGGACATACATAATTTTGAAATATAACTCAAATTTCTGAAAATAAGACATACACATGTGTAACACAAAACCCACATTGTGCTTCGTATCCCGTCCTTATATTAATGCTAACGCTGTTAGTGTACTCTGGTTGTTCTACACATAGTTAGAGTATTATCGACAGCTATTCATTTGTGAAATCCAAGACCAAGTGATTGCTCTGGTAAGATGGGAACGTATTGATTGAGTTGAGCAGCTGGAGAAGCAGCAATCATGTCTAAAAGCAACGTGTCAATCAATACGCCACTCTCAGCTTCCTTTAATTTGACTATAGTTCCAGTAAACATACATACAGACTCTATGCATACACTACACAGTCCGAGTAATGATCTGATGTCACATAAACCTACATGAAACTGAGAAGAGCTGCGGTCATGAGGCTTCCTGTGACTTTTTTTGTTTACTGCTGCGACCTGCAAGTAGGAAGTGTATGTGCATATGGGCATTCTGTGGAGTCTGGTAAAAAATAATTTCAAATCTGTACCAAAATACACACTCTGAAAAAAATAGACAATATAAATAAAACCAATAATGCAACCAAAAATGTTGCTCTAACAAGTGTTGCATAGGGCCTCCCTGAACGGCCTTGAAACTGAGGCTTCAGAATTAGCTAGAAAATGGTTGAATTTCTGATTAGCATAACATTAGCTTTAACTGATAATAAAAAAGCACCATGTCGTTAAACCAGTTACAGCTGAGAAGATGTAAGGTAGAAAAGATTTAGAGGGGGTTTAAATCCTTACCTGGACACCAAACATCACCAAAAACCTAAACTACATTTGCCTACACCTATTATACACAAAAACTGTGGGTATCTTTAGATAAAAGCATCTGCCAAATACTGTACATTATGTCTGAGAATGCCTGGTGAACACATGTGGCAGACCACTACAATAATTTATTAGATAAAAATGAAAAGATTATAATTTAGAGCATGTATTTGGGGGCTCACCTATTAACTATTAACCTAAATACCTATGTAACCATGGGGGCCATGTCACTTGCTCGCACTGAAACATAAACAAAACAAAAGATGATCTGTTTTATTTCAACAATAAGATTAAGTATGTAAGGCCAGAAACATCACAGTTCAAGCTACGGAAACATGTTCTTTCACACTGTTGCATTACATATTGTGTCACAACACAATTCACAATGCAATGCAGCTACAATCTGCATTGTGAGCACTGGAGCAAGAAGCACTATTGGAAAGCCAGCTGTCCCGACAAAAGCTTCCGCCTGGTCAACACTCATGCCAAACCTATCACAGATGTCTGTCACAGTACTGGATTGCGAATGTAAACATATAGATGATAACTATCACCTTTTGATTCAGAGAAGCAACACATACTCTCCAGCTCTGCTGATGTGGCTGTAGCAGCACAGAACATTTAGCTTTTTATTTCACCACTCTTGTTTACAGATGCTAGAAAATGGCTGGGAAGCTTTCTACAAGCTACACATGCCACACAGCCAAGGTGTGAAAGAAACAATAAGTCTTATGCATGTATCAAATTGTTCAGTTGACAAATTGACTCTTCAAATCTCAGACCCTCTAGTGTACCACCAGTTACTTAGCTTTGAAAGATAATGTCTTTCAGTGGTGAGATGGAAAAAAGTCATCATTCAGTGTGATTCTGTTTAATTAGGAAACGTGGATGGGGTTGAAGTCAGAGCTCTGTGTGGGCTAGTCAAGTTCTTCCACACTGAACCCATCCAACCATGTCTTTATGGAGCTTGCTTTGTGCTCTGGGACACATTTACATTTACAGCATTTAGCAGACGCTTTTATCCAAAGCGATTCCATTCCCTAACTATAGTGGTAACTTGGGGTTAAGGATCTTCCTCAGGAACCCAGTGGTGGTCCTTAAGGTAGAAATCAAACCCATGACCTCTTGGTCCAGAGGCAAAAATCCAACCCACTAGGCCACCAGCACCCCTTAATTAAACTGACTTTAAATTAACAGAGAGAGAAAGAAATGAGAATGAGAGGGAGGAGTTGTTCAGGAATGCTCCTACTACTGTATATAGAGATACTTTCTAAATGCAGTCAGTCACACACTCCAGGTGGGACGGGCAGAGAAAGAACCAGTAATGATCATGATCTATGATCACAAATGGAGTAGAGCATCAGCCTTCTAACTATAGGAGAAAAGAAAAGACTTTTCTGACTTTTCTCCTCTGCCCACTCCTACTGTCTCCATGAACACTCTTTCACATGGTTCATGCAAAGCAGCTCTCCTACACACACGCGCGTACAGAATACAGGAACAGGCGGTGGGACACACACACACACACACACACACACACACACAGCCTCTAGCACTCAGAAGAAAATAGAGGTTGGAATGACAAGAGAAACAAAACAAACACAGAGAGAATGAAATAGACAGAGAATAGAGGATAAAAAGGTTGGAATTAAAAAGTAAAAATGAAGAAAACTGAATAAATAAAAGTTTTTTTTTAAGTTAAAAAAAGAAAGCGGGTGAAACAGAGAGAGAGACAGAAAGAGACAGAGAGACAGAGACAGTGAGTGAGAGAGAGGAGTGCAGGCCGACTCTTACCTGGAGCAGCCAGTAACACCTGCGGTGGAAGGTGGGGATGATGGAAGAGTGGACGTAGCACCCGTAGAGACACTGCGGACAAAACACACACACAAACTCATGCGGTTAATATGCAGTCCATTAATAAAGAATATGCTGGTAAGTGTGTGACCCACGTGTGGCAGTTATTTCTGTGATCTGGGTTTTACTGGGCTCACATGATCAACATTTTTACAGCATCTCTGAAAGCATCTTCTACTTTAACTTAAATGTGAGGCAACGTACATGGTTTTAAATTTGTTTTGTCAAAGCAGTGAAACAGCAGCACATCCTTAAATAACACCTGCTGATGTGCCACACATTAGGGTTTCTTACATGCTCTAATTCATTGTTTTGAAGGGACTGGTAAGTCAGTAAGTCAGCAGCATCTTAATGTCTCTACTTAATCTCTTCTTAACATCTCTACTAGCTCCTGCCTGTATATACATACAGAGTACATGGAGAAAGATTTTATACCATTTACAACATGTTGTTAATGGGATAGTGTGTATATGTGTAATGTCTGTAAAGTCTGCAACGTATATATGTGTAGTGTGTGTGTGTGTGTGTGTGTAGGTGTGTAGTCTGTAGTGAATGTATATGTGTGGTATGTATGTGTGTTGTGTGTATAGGTGTAATATGTGTGTGTGTGTAGTGTGAATGTGTGCAGTGTGTGGCTTTGAGTAGTGTGTAGTGTATGTGTGTGTAGTGTGTGTGTGTGTTTAGTATGTATGCGTATATTGTGTAGCGCACATGTGTGATTCAAAATGACAAAATATTTTGTGATGGTTTTTTACAGTGCAAAGTGTGTGTGCGTGTGTGTTTGCGCACGTGCGTGTGTGTGTGTATTTAAAGCTGAGAAGTGCACAAGAGTCCAGTACTGCATTACTGGAACACAAAACACTTGAGCTGAGGTTTCAGCATCACTAATACTAAACACACATACACACACACACACACAGACACACACACACACACACACACCAGAACTGAATTGATATGCACACTAAACGAACAGGAACTTCTGTATGTGTATGTTGTGTGTGTATTTGTTTAGTACGTATGTGTGTAGTGTGTATGTAATATGTAGTGTGTATGTGTGTAGGGTGTTCAATCCAAACTCACAAGATACTTTGTAATGTTGTAGCTCATGGCTTTTCTTTGCAGTGTAAATGTTTGTGTGTATGAATGTGTGTGTTTGAGTGTGTGTGTGTGTGTGTGCCCTTTCAGGCTGGTTGACTCTAGGCAGGTTGATGCTATTTAAAGCTGAGTAGTGTATGGCAGTACAGTTCTGCATTCCTGGAACACACACCCACACACCCACACACACACACACTTGACCAAAAAAACCTTGGATATCTACACTAAACACATACAGAGAACCTAAACACATAAAGATGAAAGAAAGAATGAACAAAAGAATGAAAGAAAGAGAGAAAGAAAGAAAGATCACATCACAGTGCACTCCTAACTTACACAGAAACACTCAACAAGTGTCTGCCAGACTAACAAAAAGCATGCCCCAACCCTCTCTCAGATGTGAGTGTGGTGTGTGTGTGTGTGTGTGTGTGTGTGTGTGTGTTTGGTAACAGTGTGATTAAGAAATGACAGCGTCTGAGGCCATTATTTGCCGTCTGCGCTCCAGACAGATGCCAGAGTCTCACACGCTGGGCAATTAAAGCCTAATTACATTCACACGATTAGATCAGCCTCAGCGTGGTGTCTGAGAGCGGCTCCTACGCGCAGTAACACGCTTACACACACACACACACACACACACACACACACACACAGAAGCCAAGGTGCCTTTCAGCAGGGAATCATGTGTGTGCTCACTGTACCGCACAAATGGCTAAAATATGTGGTTTCAAATGTTGAATGGCTGAATTTATACTTCATACATTTATATTCTGTTATGCTGATGTTTCTCACCATATCAGAGACAAACCACAGTACTGCTCAAGAGTCTTAGGCACTCACGCAAACCATTTTAAGTAATTTTATCTCAGTGAAAAAGTATTGTACTAGTAGTACTAGTCATTGTACTAGTAAAGTACAATTCGTATATCAAGATTTGTTTCGTTTGTAAAAAAAACCCAACATATTGTTGATATTTTGTGAGCTGGTGAGGAGAACACAGGTTTGGTTCCAAATTCTTTCTCAGTTCCTCCAGCCATGGCTTGGATTTGTGAAATTTTATCAGCAGCTCCTGAATGAATTTAATGAAGGACTGATTGAGTTAAACCAGGTTTCTGCTGGAAGTACTGTAATATTGGTCTTCCACCGGGAACACATTGACACACTGCACATAAAACCACTATTGACTTTTTAATAGTATTTATAGTTAGACTTTTTAGTTTTATTTAGTTTATTTAGCTATATTAATGTGACAAAAACACTTACTGCTCATCTAATAGGTAACCTAAGGCTTCTGCACTCAGAAAATGTTTCTAGACACAAACTGAAAGTATGGCCTTATAGAAAATCACTGACTAAAAGAATGGGATGCTCTATAGTCACACATGAGCGTAGGGTCAATGTGCTCAAGGAAAAACAATATCTAGGGGGCTGAAGAGAAGTGGAACTTATTTGTGATACAGATCAATTCTTTGGGAGGCGAAGTGGACAGCAGTAGCTGACCTTGTGGCTGAATGCAAATAAATCCTCACAGCTATGTTTGAACGTCTAGTGTAAATGCTTTGGATACGAATAGAGGTTTCTACTACATCAAAAGGAGGACATACTCCCTATTTAATTCTCTTGATATCAGAAGAAAAGCTGGGTAAGATGTCTTCAAACTTTTGGACATTTAGTGTAACTGTGACATCAACGCTACCAACATGCAAAAGTGCCCTCAAATCATGCAACATGGACGACTGTATCCATAACCGTCACACAGTCAGTGGTCCGGTAGACAGGCTGAGAGCCTGTATGGGAGGAAATGAGCTTAGGTCAGCTGGGAGAGGGACCACACCTGAAACGCCGGACACACGGGCCAGTAGGCAGACCGTTAGAGGACGGCACGCTGATGCTGATCAAAACAGACACATCCATGCACAAACTGATGGAGACAAGTCAGGCCTGAGGGAATGGGCCGTGCATGCACATGTGTGTGAGTGTGTATGTGTTTGTGTGTGTGTGTGAGAGGGAAAGAGTGTGTGTGCCGGTCACGTCTGCGCCTGAGTGAAGACATGCTGTCCGTGGATGTTAATGGCAGCCCATCGGCGGAGCTGGGCAGAGGGCCAAAGACATTAAGTGCAATCGAATTCCTCCAAACCAGCTTCAATCAGCAGCTTTTATCAGCTTAGACTTACTCTCTCCCTCTCTCTCTCTGTCTGTCTCTCTCTCTCTCTCTGTCTCTCCTTTCCCCTTCTTCTCTCTCCCTTCTTCCCTCTGTCTCTTTCTCCTACTCTCTCTCTCTTTCTCCCTTCCACCCTCTCTCTCATACACACAGCCTCTCTTTCTCCCTCTCTCTCTCTCTTTCTCTCTTCCTCTCCCTCTCACACACACTCTGTCTCTTTGTCCCATCCTCTCTCAATCTATCTCTCTTTCTTTCCCCTCTATCTTTCCCTTTCTTTTTCCCCCATTCCATTCCCTTTCAATCTCATCCTCTTTCTCTTTCTATCTCTCTCACACTATTTCTGGCTTTTTCTCAATCTCCCGTCTCATCCCCGTACACTCTTTTTCTCCTACTTTTTCTTGATCTTCCTTTGTCTGCATCTATCCCAATTCCCTTTGTCACTCACTTTCTCAGTCTCTCTCTCTCTCTCTCTCTCTCTCTCTCTCTCTCTCTATCTGAAGTGACATTATATTAGTCACAATAAAGAATAAACTCTTCTGATGTCTGCTGATATTTGTGTTTTTTATATTATGGCTCATATACAGTCTACTGAATATCAGTACCTTGAGCGAGGTATAGAGAGAGGGAGAGAGAGAGATGAGGGCCAGTGGCACATATAAATTCTAGCGATCATACACAGAGATTCCATCTTGGTTATGCTGGCCATGCTTTCTCATCCACAACAAAACAGTCTTCAAGCCTAAAGCGCTGAAGAAAACATAAGAAAAGCTCGAGCTGAAAAACTCTTCAATCTGTCAAGAGCAGCTCGTCCTTATCTGATCATTCCAGATAAAGTCCCCCTCCCGCCTCCTCCACGAGTGCCAGAGGGAGCTGGGGTCTAATCTCCCTGCAGAGGGTGGCTGGATATCAGCTGCTGGCGATAGCGGTTAGCCTGGACGGTAGCACAAGGGGCCATTAACAGTCTTAAAGAGTCTATATCATTAGAAAATGAAAACCTCACTGCTTTTTGAAATGAAAGTTTGGTGTACTATGTAAAGACAGCTAAAGTTCCAGACTAACCAGTCAATGCATGGAAAGTAATGCTTAAAAAAACAGCCCATTCTGAATCCATCATTGTTGTGATGTCACAACCACAAACGCACAGCATCTGTCAATTAGCAGCCTGCAGAAAACTTTTAAAATGCTCTTATTGCTATTACTGAATGTCAGGAATCACTGCAGCATTCCATAAGATCCACATATTGTGCTGTTCTGGGCCTCAAGAATGATTTTAAGCCAGATGTTTTAGTTTTTTCTTATATTTCAGTACTACATTTCAGAGCACAGGTTATTAAAGAAATGATTTAAAATGAATAAATGTATTTTTTATTACAAAAAAAGCAGACAAATAAGAAAATATAGCAGATGAGGTGGCTGAATGTGTCATTAAGTACTATTAGCAAGAAGCGTACCAGATACTGTGATAACTTTATGCTTATAATGCATCTCGTGTCCCAAAACAGTTTTATGTTTTGTCAGTATTCAAGATTTAACCAGTGTCTGTTAATGGATCTAAAGCAAATCTAATTTAACTTTACATCGTTTATTACTGTGTGAGTAGCCATGCTAATTTGAAGTTTTACACTGAACCCAGAGTCCCTAACACCTTCCCAGAGATTTAGAAGGAAAAAAAGAATATGAGCCCTCCATTAACACTCGAGGGAAGGGTTAGAGGAGAATGCTGATGAAGCAGGACAGATATTCTACTTATCATGTGGTTTTACAGGACCATTATCCATTCAACCATGCTAACTCTTCTGGGACATTTCTGGTTCAGACTCTCGGACTTCTCATGGGACGCTGTGGAGGGTCATGTGTAGGTTTCGGTTAATGGACGGCACATTGGTCACTGCAGATGACTCCTGACCATAACAACCTTGGGGAACGTGCTTGGTGTACTCCTTCAGGTCCTTCAATGTCAAAGTCCTTTACAATCCAAAACACTTACCCATCTCCCTCTGACCCTCATAGCTGTGCATGGGCTAACTTCATACAACCCGGTGCAGCATGAATAATGCAGATGAACTTGCATGAGAAGCTGGTGGGTGAGATTACTTATGGGTGACATGAGACCATTAGCGCAGGAATTGGGACAGGAGCCGAGGAAACAGCATGTCCCCTTCACATCAGAGGCAAGGAACTTCACGGATCCGCCTATCCTGGTTCATAAAATATATGCTATTTGTAATCTGCAGCCATTTGGCAGGCCTCAGGCTGGATGATATAACCATTTGTTTTTGTTTATAGCGATTATCAATAATTATTATACTGTAATTTCCTGGAAGGGCTCGATGACTTAGGCTAAATCTGATCTTAAAATATTATTAAAACTCAAATTTTGAACCTTGAAGAAAACAAAAGGCTTATTATGGAAAAGATATTTATCATTAAAACAGAAGATAAAATCACCAACAGGGGTGGGAATCTCAATCACATCATGATTTGATTAACATTCATCATTAACAAGTAATGTTAGCTTTGCTGAATTTGAATCCACCGCTATCACTACACACGTTAAGTCTATGTATTTGTTTCACCATATAATAGGTATAAACCAAAATCTAAGTAAAAATGTCAAGTAACATATATTAATTTGGATACAGTAATCCCCCGCTTTTCGCAGGGGTTACGTTCCAAGAACACACGCGTGTAGTGAAAACCCGCATTGTTGTGTTTTGGTAAAACAAATGCCTAAAACTGCCTATTTTTATAATGTAGACCCTAAATATGCTCCCAGAACACTTCATTTAATTTAATTTTAAACATTTAATTTCATTTTAAACTCAGTTTAATGCAGTAACAGTAATACAGTAATAGAAATACAAGCCTTTAAGAAGGACAAAGGACAAAACAAAAAACAAGAGAAACACAGACAATCCACAAGGGAGATTCTGGTCTGAAACTGCTACAGATGATTCAAATGGCAGCAGCAATGAGAAATAAATAATCAGAATCAGAAAACTTTATTGAAATTGCTTAGCAGTGTGCGGCAAGCCAAAACAAAGACTAGTACACAAAAAAAAAACACTGAAAAAACTCTCTCTACCCACAATTTTAGACAGGGCACAACCTACTAATACTAAATAAAAGTCAAAAATTGGGAAAATGTTTAAAACACTAAAATAGTACAGCGAGTGTGGGATGCTCTTAATCAGCAGCAAGGATAAAGAAATAACTTTCTAGGATTGGCTACTTTCAAACCTCCCATCTCTAAGTACAGCAGTATTTTACCATTTCAAGATGCACTTACTATATTTATACAGTTATATTTTATAGGGAAATGTAGCTGAATTTACATTCATATATTAGTTAGTACATTATATTTTTCTTGATAATTTAGCACTAAAATGCTATTTTTTACTTTTTACTTAAACTTAAAACCTAATTACCTTAGCCTGTTAGCAGTTTAAGAAGGTGGTAATTAAAGGAGCTCTGCTTCTTTAAGGGGTCCTACTTATGATGGGTTTGGGCCTTTACATTTGCCTTCATGAAAACTGTGACCAATTTGTCCCTGTTAAGTGTGATATCCAGCATTTTCTTTCTTCCTTTTGTCTGGCTACACATTACTTTATAGTAAGAGAAACACAGAACATACATAAAAATATTATATAAAAATTATAACATTCTGTGCATTGATAGGGATATTCTATTTGTGTTCACCCAATAAGAAAATATAAACTTAACACTATCAAACATCTCTTCCTTTAATTCCTTTAAAATCCCCAGACATGTAACAGTACATTCATGCCCAAGTTGGTCATTGCTTTTCATGCGCCACCATTTTCCCTATAATTTCCTATTGGTTTATAAAATCAAAGTACTGAAAAAATGAGCTTCACATTAGCTGCAAGTTGTTGTTAGATTGAATTGCAAAAATAGGGTTATATCAGAATCAAGGTGTTCTCTTGATAACACTGAAAATAACGCTGGTAACTTAATAAAAGTCACACATCACCACCTCTCGTGCTGAAATAGCAATTGTTCAAACCTTTGCTGCTAATATTAGACTGAGAAATAGAATGACAATGCTGTTTTTGAAAATGTGTATTATTGATGTTGGAAAAAAATATAATCAAGAATATTATTTTATCAACTAAAGACTCTTTCAGGGAGTGGAGCTCTTTGTTAGACCTGGGTTTATGTGAGGTATGAGCAATGAACCATTTTGTCTTACTTTTTTGTAGATTTGGGAGTCAAAGAACAGCCTGCTAAAGCTCCAGTGGTCTCCATGCTATAGTTTGGGAAAGAGCAGGAACAGTGCCAGCTCTCTCTCGCTCTGTGGAGCTTCAGATGATCAATTAGGAAAAGCTAGTCCCAAACTCGGCGGCCACCAGCCCATAAATCACAATTAAAGCATTCACAGTCCTGACCCCTAAATGATCTGTCTGCTGCCTAATATTCCCTCAGCTCCACCTGAGAGGAGGAGGGATTGGACAGGAGCGCCGCAGAGAAAACAAAACCTGAGAGAGAGGAGGAAAGTAGGCCAAGAGAAGGTGTGAAGGGAGGGCAGAGGTACGGGTAGAAAGTAGATGTGGATGTTTGTGCGTGTGCAAGAGCAGGACAACAACTCAAACAGGTTCTTGGCTGATTTGGGGTTTAGGGAAGAGGTATGGGGTGGAGGGGGGCAGAAAGTGAAGCTTCATATTTCATTGGCATAAGCGAAAGGATGGCAAACACATTTTCTCCAGGCTGGGCCTCGGGGGCTGATATAAAAGCTATTTGTATTCCGCAATTCGGCCAGCTTTGGCCTGCTTCTCGCCTGCGTATTTGTAAACATGGAACCTTCAGAGCTACTTAATCTTCCACTACACAAACACAGGCCACGCTGTGAGAATTTCTATTTGTGTGAAAACCAAACAAATTCTGCTCTATTTATAGTTATAGTCTAGTTATAGCTGTAAAGTTTACTGCCTCTTTCTCTCTTTGGTGAGTTGATGATACTTAAAACTGAAAGTTTGTACTATAAAAAATAAAACAGAAACCATATATGTAATTGTATGACAGAAAGTGATCCCATCCATGTTTTTTTTCTCCTTTGGGAATATGATAATCACAGATTATTTGCATAAATACAGAATTAGATAAAATGTCCATTCTGGGTGATAATGCTGGTACTTGCCCTGACGAATAAGCTGTTCTCTTTCCTCTCGAGTTTGCTGTTTTCTTGCTTTGCTTTCGGTTGCCTTCTTGTTCTCTCTCTGTCTCTCTTATGGCCACCGCCTCTCACCAATAGCCTGATGCTGTCTGCCAGCCGACAGCCGGCTCAGTGTGTGCCAGGCCTATTATGACACAACATTTATTGCTGCATTCAGTATTGATTTATTAGCACTGGCGACTACTGCAGCCACAGAAAATGAACAATGCCCTAAAACGTTGCCACCTACACTTTGTACATGAAAATTCTTGGGCTCTAACATTGGCACATCAGTCAGTCAGACACTGACCACTCATGTCCATCTTGCTGGATTCTCCTACAAAAGAAGAGAGACTGGGTAGGGAGAGACAGGAAAGCTTTCTTCGAAGGCCGCCATGCATTTTCTCACTGACTCCCAACAGAGTTCGTTGGGGAAAGTGGTTTGGTTTATCTCAGCGAACAGGTAACTGAGTTGCATGACCAATGGTCCTGATCCTTCATAAAAGACTCTGTGTGATGGAAATCGGTGGGCTTGAATGCACTGGAACACTCACACACACACACGTAGAAAGAAAGAAAGGGCAGGTGACTATGTGGGTTCATTCCCACATGAACACACACACACACACACACACACATTCTTGAGTGGTCAGCATGTGTGTGTTATGGCTAGCATAAGCAGCGGGCCGTGAACGACCCACACAGAGCAGCGGCTGTCAGCATTCATCGCTCTGGCTCATAGGACACGGCCCCCTGACGCCCACACCCATCTTACACACGCACACAGACACACACACACTCACACACAGACCTGGCCTGCCACACCCTCCTTTTACGCCTGGTCAACTCAGAGAGCACATGGCCAGCAAAGACCACTATGTGCCCCATCCCTGAAACAGTACATCTAAGGAAAGAAAAATCTTCATTTTTATGTGCATTATAAGTAATTCTAACCCATTTATGTAGTTCTATTTATCATGAGCTCTGACCCAACTGTAAACCTTTTTCAATGGCGTAAACAAAAAAAACGCAGTTACTAATAGCAGTGGGTGATTTGGCCAATAATGTATATTATGTATAATATGGCATTACTAGAATATGTTGTATTACTAGAATATCATGTATTAAATTTATTGAAACCTTGCAGGAGAAAACACACATTTGATATGCTAATCTATCAAGTTTTTGGGACTATTTCAATGTGTTTGATTACCATGAAAAGTAAGACAGCTGGAATATTAAAATTATGGAAAACAAACTGAAAAAACCTTCACAGTAATGGATCGCAGGTGTAAACTTGCATTAAGGCCGGTAAATGGAGGCTTGGATAACAATGGATATTTTAATAGAGAGTTTGGCCTTCCTTTGCTGAAGCAAAAATCACTTCTGGGAAGGCTTTACCCTAGACACTGAAATACTGCTGATTTAAATGCATTTGCCCAAAAGATCAGAGGTGAGGTCACCACTCATTTACACCCCTTTAGCTACACTTGGCATTGGGCAAGCTGACATCAGGTTCAGCAGTTCCATAACATCCCATTCTGTTGCCATCCACTACTCCATCCATTCTATTGGAAATCAAAAACAAGAATTGTCCAAATACTTTTGAACATGTAGTGTACTTGAAAAAGTACATATTACATATTCTCATGTAAATTGTCTAGGTGACAAAATGATGCAATACAAAAAGCTGAGTTGTTTAGACTCAAACTCATCTGCGAAGTTTAAGTGCGGGGAGACAGATGTAGCCACATTAAAAGAACACAAAATGACATCTAGCAGACAAAACACAACCTAAAAAGAAAACAACTCAAGGCCAACCACACCCTTCTTCTTCTCAACAATAGATGAAGAGTGCGTAATTAAAAACAAACACGGCGCAGCTAGCGACCGAGACACTCACACATGAATGGAGTTCATCGATCTCCGTCGACGCCAAGCTTTTGTAAGACAGTGGCGCGGAAAACTGACACCAGGAAAGGAAAGAACAGTGGTGGAGTGAAAAAAAAACACAAAAAGAGAAAGAGCTTTCCGCTCTATGCCACGTGGGATTACAGCCAGTTCCTTTCAAGAAGAGGTGCAGAAGAAACTGACTGTATCCTCCAGTTTCCCCTACTTTGCATGACAATGTAGTGGCTATCTAATCAAAGCAGCAGTGAGAGGAGAGAAATTTTTTTTTTAAAAATAGAGAAGAAAATAAAAATGCAGCTGAAATCTCATACAAAGGGAGGCACACACACACAAAATCTCAAACAGCAGTTAGCTGTTTCCTTTGAAGGTACCTCTTCATTCTAAAGAGACAGTTCATCCAAAGATTAACCCAAATAATCAATGAGCCAAGACATGTTAGACGTCATAAGTTTGTTATTTAGTTTTGCACTGGAGCTACAAGGCTAATGTTGCCAACAGTGGAAGCTTGTTGTCAAACCATTAGACAAAAATGGCTACTTTTTATTTATGTTACGTGTTCATTTTTGTCATATGTGAACACACAACAACACACAGTGTGAACAGCATGAAATTGCTCTCTGCATTTAACCCATTCACCAAGGGAAACAGCGGGCTGCCACGAACACAGCGCTCAGGGAGCAGTGTGAGGGGACGGTACCTTGCTCAAGGGTACCTCAGTGGTGCCACTAGCAGTCTTGGGACTTGAACCCACGATCTTCTGTTCCCTGGAGCAACTCCCTAACCACTAAGCCACCAGCTTCCCCCATGTAATGTGTTGTTATTCATATTTATAGATAGCAGTATGTCACACAGTGTCAGCAATAATCATCTCTTTTAGAGATTATTAAACAGCTCAGAGTAGTGTAGTGATTTATGTGTGCAGTTTGGAAGATACTGGTGGCTATTTGGTAGCTCAATTAGCCTATTTACATCAGTGTAAAACTATAGAAGCAATGATGCAAAACGAGTCTAAGTTGTGAAAATCTCAAATCCTGATCAGTGCTACAACGCAAATCTAAATTATAACCAACAGGAGAAAAGCACAGAATGAGCCTATATAACTGGGGAGACCTGATGAATTAATCTAGTCAAATGTGGTTGAAAAGCACTGTATTGGTATCAGAAAACATTTATCATAAAAATGTCTTGAATCATACATGCAACGTATATTACAATGACAGAGAACATGACCTGGCATCACCCTGTAGAGATATGGATGGAATTGACACAATGGCATCATTGTGTCGAAATGTTTCCTTCCATTTTTGTGTTTTTATATCTTACGCTGCTTTTACATTATTTTCCGTCCACACTGCCATGACTAACAAGAAACGCCTATAGGGACACTTTTCTCATTTCATAGCTCCATGCACTTTGTCATTGAAGAGAAAACATCACGGCAGTGGTACTATTTACAAATGACTCACAAATTCTTTAAGGAACTGTTTTTACATTAATGCTGCTGTTTTCCTTATTATGATACCTTCCGGGGTTCCCTGAATGTGGGCACAACCTAACCCAGAAAGTCCACACCATTTTTGCCTTTTTAGAGGTTTGTTGTGACAAAATGTAGGTGACAAATCAAGTCAGACTGCTTTCTTTGATTGTAATGTAGAACTTGGTGTGGTATGCCAGAACTCGTCATTCTTTCTCAGCATATTGGAGCTAAGATCACGCATCAGTCTGGGTCTATCACACAACAATACAGCATTTGTGAAAGTCTCTGCACTTCTCACTACTTCAGTGAGAAGAATGAGAGAAAATCCTGTGTTTTCGATTGCACTCAAATTAGTGTAAACGAGATCTTTACTTTACCCTCTAACAGGGCAGCTGCAGTACAGCTGCTGCTGAAGGACACCATGAACATGATAAATAATGAAAATGCCAACAGATTTGAGTATGATAGTCACAGCTTAACCAGCCACATCTGTCCAGCAGGATGGTGGACATAATGTGAGTGTGTCCAAGGGAGTGTGTGTGTTGTATGTGTGTGTGTGTGTTTGGTTTCTGCTGGAGAACTCATGACCACAGAGGATAGCTGATGAAGAATAATCACTTAATTACACAAGATGTGTTCATTAAGAGTGTACTGGGAACAGACAATGCTACAAGCCATCATCGACCATGCTGTACACACCGACCTCCACACACGCACAAACATACATATACACATACACAAATGCACACACAGAGTGGCTGCTCTTTTATGTAGGTCAAATTTTGAAGGTTAGTTCACCTCAGCCAGAAGAAACAGATGGGAGAGAGGAAGCATCCAGGGTGATGGGCAAAGGAAAGGAAATGAAAAAGAAGAAGGTGAGGAAAAAACTGAAAAAAAAATATAATGGAGGTCCCTCACACAATAGACAATAGGAGAGAGGACACCTGGAGAAAAAAGAAAGAGATAAAGAAGGGGTAGAAGGATGATTTGGAGGGACAATAGGAGAGTGTGACGAATTGGTGGAGAAGAAGAAAGGGGAGGCAAGGAAACGAGAAGAGATGAGAAGAGAGCAAAAAAGAAGTGAAGAAGGAAAAGGAACAGAAGGGAGATGAAATTAGATAACAGAACAGACTACAATAAAAAAGAGATTATGTGATAGAGAACAGGAAAGAATGGAAGAGTGAAAATAAGTAAAAATAAGGCAAAAGAAGTGAGGAGAGGAGAAAACAGAGAAGAGAACAGAGAAAAAGACAAAAAATTAGAGGACAACAGAATAGACTACTAGAAGAGAACAAAAAGAGAAAGAAAGTGAAAGTAAGGGAGGAAATAAGGGGAAGAGAGCAGAATGGAACTGAAGAAAGAGAAGAGAAGAAGAGTAGAGAAGGAGAATAAAAGAGACGAGAACAGAAGAAAAGAGAAGAAAATAGAACAGAAGAAAAGAGAACAGGAGAAGCAAGAAGAGAAGAAGAGAGAAGAGAAGAAAAAGAGAAGAGAATACAGGAAAAGAAAAAAGAAAAGAGAAGAGAGCAGAAGAAAAGTGAAGAGAAGCAGAGAGAAGAGAAGAAAAAGGAGAAGAGAATACAGGAGAAGAAAAGAGAAGAGAGAAGAGAGGAGAAAGGGAGAAGAGAAGACAGGAAAAGAGAAGAGAAGAGAAGTGGTTGCTGTCCAGCAGAGAGCAGTGGGATAATGACTTGTAATGAAGAAGGTAATGGAGTTGATCTGTTTTGTCAGCTGTGTGATGATGCCATCAGAGCGTGACATGGATCTGTTCATCTTCAAAGAAACCCCTGGAGACACTTGAAAATCTGTGTGTATGTGTGTGTGGTTTTGGGCCTTACTTGAACATCTTTGCCTTTGTGTGTATGTGTGTGTGGAGAATATGTGCGTAACTTGCATCGGCATCATCAAATCTGACCTTGAACAAAGCATTCCTCAGCAATCATCTCTCTCTCTCTCTTTCTCTCTTTCTCTCTCTCTCTCTCACACACAC
>JBBPDB010000134.1:9087182-9097809 GCA_037974465.1 Brachypetersius altus
ATATTTACTGAATCAGAGTTTACTGATACACTCTGAGTTCTGAGGGTAAACACCGGTTCTAGACTGTTTTACACCGAGTATATTTACTGAAATTAGAGTTTACTGATACACTCTGAGTTCTGAGGGTAAACACCAGTTCTAGACTGTTTTAGACTGCTTATTTTTACTGTAATCAGTTTCCTAATATACTCTGCGCTCTAAGGGTTAAGAGGTCCTCCACTCGTGGGACAGTCTTTAAAAGCTGGTCTATTTGTTGTTGCGGTTGCTAAATGATATAGGCCTGCCAATCTTGAGGGCTGGTTTATCTGTAGCCATTCACAGCGGCTGACCCCACTCTCGCCATGCACCGATTATCAGCTCCTCCTGAAAATCCTTGATGGGCCATGAGCTTGTTTTTCTCCTGCAGTTCGATGATAACAACAACAATAACAGCAGGAAGTAAATCCTTCTGGTGTCAAAGCATGTGAAAAAGGGGGAAAAAAACGAGGGGCTTCTAATGCGCCCTGCTGCACCTCGGCACCAATTATCTGAGGTCTGCAGTTCAGGGCTCAATGAAGCCAGTAATCCGCTACACTCCAATTTATCATCCTCACGGCCACAAGTGAGCGCACGAGAGAGCCCATTCCCTGTAAATGAGGGGCAGGCTGGTCGCCGGTCGCCGGGCTGGTGGGGCATATGGCAGCTCCTGACATGGGCATAAGTTAAACATAAGTTGGGAAGGGCTGAGTGGGGAAAAATAGCCCAGGGCAGAAGTTCTCACAGCCAGGTGTACCGAGCTATTTACGGCAGCTGGCGGACGGAGCCGAGAAAGCGATCGATCCTCATCTATTTCCGCCAGTTACAAGTCGATGGCCAACACAGCCGACGCGGCAGACTCGGAAAGGGATGATTATGCAGAGGATGGAAAGGTGAGCGGCATTATATGGAAAGGGTAAAAGCATCCGCATGCTGCTCTGACATTCAGCAGACGTCCTCAAACAAAGCTTCCCAAACAGCAGGCGACAGATCATCTGTCTGGACCAAAGTCATGTCTGATAAACCAGGCATATGCACCTCTAACACAATTACTTGAGAAACAAACTCAGTTTTGTTGCAGAGAGCTGTGGTTCATTACACACTCATCTTCAGGAGAGCTTTTTACGGGTTATGTAGAGGTTATTTAAAAATATACAATTTTCAAGCCCAAAGCATGTATCATGTCTAGATATCGTCTTACAATAAAAACATCTGCAGAGAAATTTAAATGCAGACAGGAATCAGAGTGTGAAACCTTGAAACCAATTCAATGTGATGCTCAGTTGAAACTCAAAGTAGACACTATAGTGGAATTGTTTCAGTTCACAAGGTCACTTTTTCACGGCTAACTGATTAATAAAGGCTTTGGCTGAAGCACAGAATCCATTTTCCCATTTTAACCCCAAATACCTGCATTTATCACTGATATTTATCATGTATCTGCACCTCCTACTGAAGTTTGAATGCCTGTTCACAGTATGACCCCCCAAGTTACTGAGCTGAATGCCGCTCTTACATTTTAATCGTCTCACATTGTGATCTGAAAGCCTGTCTGCCACAGCCTCAAACTCTGCCTGAAATTACGGCTTTATGAAAGCAATCCTGATTCAAATCAATTATGTTCCACTACGTCCCCGAGGACAATGTTAAATAATTAAAGACGCGCAGGCAGAAGAAACTGATGAAATGATGCAGAGATGCTTATTCCATTACCCGTTTTCCAATTATCAGAAGGTGTGCTGCAGACATTGCAGATTATTTCATTAGAACGCACACCTTTCTTGGAGCACAGCCCAAGTTACCCCTTCAGTCCTCAGCACGTACAGGCTGTAGTGTTCTCTGATTATATCTCTCATATCATCTCAGGACATGATGTTCAGTAAATCCAGACGCATTACGTCTGAGAATTTTTTTTCACTTTACGAAACATTAACATTACATTAAATTAAAACTAATGGCTGCAGATACTTTGAAAATGCCTAAAATGCCTGATAGATACACGTTTCTTATTTTTCACAATTTTCTCTGCAGTTTAGTTATGTGTAGTTCCCACACACTAGCTAGGACTCCCCCAATCACACAATAGCACCAACACTGGCAGAGTGAAGCTAGTGGTGGATGAAAAGCTCCACCGCATGTTCTCAAACTGAAGAATAGTGTTTATAAAGGTTTATAAATACTCAATAAAACCAATAACAAGACCATTCAATTACTAGTAACAGTCAGTAGTGACAAGTGTACTTTAAAATTCTATTGGTCTTAAGTTATGGGGCTGTCACTGTGAGTTTTTGACAAATCGAGACACAAATGATCAATAAATATCAATAGAAATCAATAATCTATCTAGGACAGTTTCCCTTTGCATAAAAAATGTATTCTTCACCTGCATAGACCACTTATTCTCCATGGCTGTTGCATTTTGACATTATGAAATCCTGATACTTCGACGCACTGGAACACCCCTCATCCACAGTTTGCCTGTCTGAGCTCACTATGTGTGATCAATTCATTATTGCAGCAGTGCTGTTTACTAGAGTAGATTTGCACCCCTGTAGACTGTTTTGATGGAAAAGAACTTCACTTATCAACACCACCGCCTCTCTGTCACTGAACCTTCGCAAGTGTGAAGTCAGTAGGTGGTCCTGTGCATGGCACATGGGGCTTCGTGAACTGAATGTTAATATCAGTTCTGTACACTGTGGTCTGTTCACAGAACTCATAAAGAACAATTTCATTTACCCGTTCGCTTGTTTGTGTATAATTGCTTTGCATTTGGTCTCATTGTAGCCCTGGCGAATCAGTAGTGTAAGCAAACCAGATTAAACAGATGGTCAGAAAATATGAGCAAAACAGCTGTTGCTGGATTGGCCACACAAAACATAGAGAAAAAACATTCAACTACATGGCTTTTGGTGTATCTCTGGACTGACAGGCAGCAGCAATAGTGCAGAACGATGTATTCAGTGTTTGCTCATGCATGTCTGAATGCCCCCCCACCCCAAGCCTGCTACTGGAAATGGCAGTGCAGGCGATCAATGTTATGAATAGAGAGCTTGAGAGGGTTTTCTTTTGCTGATGGGTTCATGCAGCAATAAAGATCCAGCGATGTTCTTGACAAAATTGAAAGATCAATATGTATTTTTTTTTTTTTTTTGCCCTGAAATAATTCACATAATGTGCACGGCATGAAACAGGAAACCGATCCTGCCTGCACTCAGAAAAGACCCTTGCGTAATGTCTTTTGGGCATTTAATTGCAACGGGCACAGATGTTGCGCCGAAAAGACTTTTTTTCTTTTCTCTCTGACTGGAGTGAGACGTATTACAAAGCCAATCTGGTTTGTCGGTCCCGTCACGCCACAGATTTATTAAGTTGAGCAAGGAGGGTGAAGGGCCGCCCTGTATGCGAGCTGTTGTGTAGGTGTGTGTGTGTGCAAGCCTGCACGCAAAAACAAGCATGAAACAAGCGGCAACACATCAGAGTAAATGAAACAGGGGCCTCAGTGCTGCCATGCATTGTCCCTCTGTGTCAGTTTAATTACTGGAGCTTCAGTCCCAGCAGACACGATTAGCAAACGTCTGAGAAAGGAATCCAAACCTGCTCCCCAGTCCTCTAACAGCCACCGGCTGCATCAGACGTTAATGGATGTGCTTTACAAAATACATTTTCCACCGACCTCAAATAGGGTCAATCCACAAAGACATGTTTGGTTCCCACATTTTGTTCCTTCAGTTTAGCACTGGAGCTACGAAGCTAATACTGCCAACACTAGAATAGTCCATCATCACCCAAACAACAAAGCTTCATAAATATCTGTTTTCAGTAAATATAACCGATGTAAAACAGTCTAGACATTGTGCAATGTTCTGTCTGTAGTGAGGAAGTTTCAGTGAAGTGACTGCCCCCAGTTATTCAGTCAACCAAATCAGGCCCTTAGACGGGCAGTCTACGCTCAAAACCTCCCAATATAACTGAATTAAAACATTCCTCCACAGAAAAATGGAGCCAAATTCCTCCAAATCGACGTGAAAGAGTGATGCACAGTTATAAGAAGCATCTGATTCCCACTGTGGGCACAAAAATGTTAAAATGGCAATTACATTTTCACATGGGTGACAGCAAAATATATCCTTCCATAAATTAATTGATCATTTAAAGATTTGGGGTTCCATCTGTTTTATATGAGGATCTGAAACCACTTAATGTGCAAATCAGGAGGTGAGAAATACGACACTATGTCACGGTCAACCGTATACTGGAATAGATTATTATATTTATATTTAAATTGCTGTTATACTTATACTGTGAATGGGCTAGACTTCATTCCCCTACAGTTGGAAGTGGCTCTGAAAGTGGTGTAAAATACAGACAACACTGATGATTTGTATCAGTGGCTCTGGACATTTTAGTACATTACCCAGTGCAGGAGGCTCTCCAGGAAACAGTTTGGGTACTGTTGATTTAGATGGTTTGTAAAATGAACCATCCGTCACTAATACAGTGTGAAATGGAAAGTGTTCTAAAAGTGAAAGAATGATTCAGAAATTTCCTGTACAGTTCCAGAAATCTCTTCTCGCCTTCTCGGAAGCTAAGGGTGAATGTCCTATCAAGCACCAGCGGCATCCTGTCTGAGAAACAGCACAGCTTACTGTAATGAAGCCGCTGTCTTCTCAGTAACTTGGCCTGACAGATATCTGGCAAGACCCTTATTATCAGGGCCGAGTCTGCACCCGCATACAGTCCAAATGGCTTCATTTATTAGTTTATTCTGAACCGCTTTTGATCATACAATTACATTCCTGTATTGTTGCTTTCCACCTGCCTGCTGGGATATTTGCACATTTTTGGGATGTTCTAAAAATCCCAATTTGTACATTTTTACTTCTAGTTTATTTTTCTTATGTATGTACACATATATATTGGGAAAGTTGGTAAAGTTAACATGTTATTATCGCATTTACGCATTATTTACTTAATGCGGAAAAATATTTTATCACATAATAAAGCACTTTTTTACTATTATTTTAAAAGTTAATTTTTTGTGCTGGACCACTTCACCTCACTCTAACTCTACTGAACATAGACATATTCATAAATGTGAACTTGCTGTTGTTCGGAAAATGTCTGATATACTCTCCTGATTGTGGTCCTGGAATCCGAGGTTACTTGTTTTCTGTAACAATTGTTTTCTGTAACAAGGGTGAGGGTGTGTGGCGGACAATGCAATGTATACATGTTCATATATTTGTGCTAAATTAGATCAAAAATATAATTTAATAATTTTGTAACAAAAATATGAATATAAATTCAGCTAATTTCCATATAAACATTTATAATTGTGTTTGTACTGTGGAGAAAGTGCATCTTGGGATGGTGAGTATTTAGAAATGTGCAGACATGGCAGACATGTCTGACGTGTTTCGGTCGCGTAAAAAAAAAACGCCATTTTTGGCCAAATATTCGGACGAATATTCGGTGCATCCCTGATATATATATATATATATATATATATATTAGTGCTGGGCCATTATCGGTGTTAACGTGCTGCATTAATGGAAGACTTTTATCGCGCGATAAAAAAAAATATCGCCGTTAATCTATTCACAAAGTTGGGTTGGGAGCTGGGTCTATACTAAGCAAGCTATAATGACTTTCACCTTGATATTTTAGCGCGGATTTACTCTCTTTCTCTTGGTCTGTCTGTCTGTCTCTCTCTGGTTCGTAACTTTTCCGGATCTCTCTCTCGCGCACTCTCTCTCTCTCTCACGTACGCGCGCTCTCTCTCGTTCGTGACTTTTCCAGAGCGTGCGGATCATCTCTCTTGCTCCCTTTATCTCTGTCTGTCTCTCTCTTTCTCTGTCTCCCTCTTGCGCGCTCTCTCTCTGTCTCTCTCTCTCGTTCGTGACTTTTCCAGAGCGTGCGGATCGTCTCTTTCTCTCTCTGTCTCAGCATCTCTCTCTCTCTTTCTCTCTTTTACTCTCACTCTCGCTCTCCCTTACTCTTTCTCTCTGTCTCTCTCTCTCTCTCTCTCTCGCTCTCTCTTACTCTCTTTGTCTCTTTCTCGTTCCTGACTTTTCCGTATTTAAACCTCGGGTTTATATTCATATTTTCTTTAAGGGTAATGTACTAAACTGAGTTCAAAATGAAATTAAAGTGATGTGGGAGAACATTTGGAGGCATATTTATGGTTTACACTATAAAAATAGGCATTGGGCTTACATTTACATTTACGGCATTTATCGGACACTTTTATCCAAAGCGACTTCCTTTCTCTAACTACAGGGGACAGTCTCCCTGGAGCAATTTGGGGTTAAGGGTCTTGCTCAGGGACCCAGTGGTGGTATGCTGAAGGTAGGAACCCATGACCTCTTGGTCTAGAGGCAAGTTTCCTACTCACTGAGCTACCTCCACCCCAGACCTTCGGCAAAATTCAAATGAGCCAATTTAATCTAGATTAATTCCAAGATTACAATAAGATTAATCTGAATTAATCTATGCCCACCACTAATATATATATATATATATATATATATTTTTCTGGATGTTTTCACACAAGGAGACTCAAGGGAGGCTGTAGCTGACCTGGAGCACTTTTTTTCTAATTCCACACCAGGGTTGAGCCCCCGCGCTCCAAGCAAAATTTCTCCGTGATGCGAGCATGCAGATACTTCAAACACCACAGTTCGACTGATCTCCAGGAGACCGTTCCATCAAGCCCTTATTTGTATTTTTAGCCCGAGTAGATCAGGGGTTACCACATTTGGGATGAACGTTGGGGAAATTATGTACATTTGTTTTTTTCCTGAGCTACTACACTAAAAGGAAAAAAATCACTAATAAAGATTCAGTTCATTCAATCTGGATGATAGTTCCTGAAACTCTGTTCTTCAGCAGCACTAGATTCAGGGCACACATGCAAAAATAAAATGAACCGATTGAAGTCTTTGATGAGAATTTGTTGTCTGATCAGTGAACAAAATTTTAGTCAATCATGTTTGACTAATTGAAGTTAATGAAAAACTTCAAACGATTATTCACTATCCAAATGTCCAAAAAGTCTATACTGAAAAGAGGTCTAAAAATTTAGGAACATGTCTGACTAAACTAAGGAGTGTAGTGTAAACTAGTATCCTGTATTTAATCCTGTATTTAACTCATGTTTTATTGTTTTAAATGCTTGAAATTGAAACACAAAGACAAAAAGGCAAAGTATATGCCTAGGTATAGGAACAAATATATAGATGAAAGCAGATTATTTTATTTCATTATTACTATTGAAACGCTATTTCATAGTCTTCGCTGTTACTGTAAAATGTGAGAATTTGTACAAAGAAGTCCAAACTTTTGACTGGTACTATACAAACATGACATACTGGCAGTCAGCCTATAATATCCTGACTGAAAACCCAAGCATCAGGTCAGTATCTAGTTCAGTGAGCTCCAAGCAACCGCAATGACATATATAGCCCATCATGACAGATGGGCAGACAAGTAAAAAGTTGTTGGACAGCAGGCTTGCTTCATCCAGGAAAATTTACTAGCGCTTCCTGCTACGGCCTCATCAGTATATGGCTAAGGCTCCCAAAGCCCAGCAGGTGTAGCAGAGCTCAGGAGCCAGGCTTTTCTCAATCCTACATAAAGCACCCCTGGACAACTCTACATCCACACCTATAAATTCCCAGAGAGCTGTGTGGGGAGTATTTTTTCTTCTCACTTTCTTCTCACTTCAGATGCTGTTTTCTTTATTCTGATAGTTACTGCTGGAGGGAAAGGCCAGGAGAGAACCGGGGACGTATGCAGCACTAAGGCAGTGGAGCTGTGTCCACAACTTCTGCAGCTGAGGGCACTTCTCCAGTGAGAAAGCCAGTAAGCCAGTATAGGGTGGGATTATAGAAGTTAAAAACATTTTATTCATCCCTGAGGCACTCCTTAAGTTGTGTGGCTAACATAACTAAACAACTGATTAATGTTCTGCTATATGAAACAGTGGGTGGGACTTAAAATTACACAGTGCATTAAGCCTAAAAAGGAATCGACTAAACTTATATTAGCGCAGTGGGCAGGGCCAAGAACTAAAGCAGATGAATTTTTTCAGCCAGTTTCATCTGGTTTCAGGACCAAACTGCTATGGTCGGTTGGGAGAGTAGTAAGTAATTCATTAAACAACAAAAAAGGCACATTCAGGCAAACTGCCATTCAGTGTCAGATCTGCGCCAACTGTGGCTTTAAATAGCTGCTAAAAACTGCTCTCCTCCCCCTTCTTTAAACATTTGCACCTATGTTGCACTTTCAATTTTCTTTCATGTAGTTTTTGTTTCTTTCATTTTGTTTCTTACATTCTCCATATTCTTCTTCCATTATTCAATTCTGTTTCCTTCTATTTATTTTATTCCCAATTCTAACTGAATGACTTTTTGTGTTTGATAATCACAATGCCTGGTTCAATTGGCCTTTCGCCAATACCTACATTTGAATACATTTTAATAATATTTCAGTATTATTATTTTAATGACATCATGGTAACACTTTGGTCGCTTTGTTCTCTTAGTTGTCCAGTTCTGGCAAAGGAAACTGTGAGATCTGATCAGGTTTACATTTAACGTATTACTACAAAGTGACAAAAAAGACACACATTAATTCAAACAGTTTGACAAAGCAGGCATTCCCAGATTTTTCTTCAGTTAGTGTATTTCTAGCATTTGTTTGGAATACCTTCACAGGAGCCTTAATGACATCTTTAATGAAGATGTTTTAATTGGAGCCAGGCCTGGCTGTGGGTCTTTCGCGCCGGTGGAGCATCCCGTAAAATGCGTGTGGCGGCAGGCCAGCGGCGCGCAGCCCCCGTCTCCACTGCGACAGCTCCAGCCAGCAGGGAGATGACAGCCGCCTAGTCAGGCTGACCGGACAACATGTGTCTTCATTAATTTAATTAGGCTGTAGTACCCTCCAGTCTGCCACCTCTCCTGGCCCTTTTCTCGCTCTCGCGTTCTTTGACTTGTTCTTCCACCGGAGAGTCAGTAAGACTGCAACTATTACCCAAGAAAGTGTACAACTTCCATTATGAAAATATAAACTGTCTAAATATTTGCATCTGGTATATGTACTGCACCCTCCAGACACTGTGGCAGCTGAGGCTTATGTTGTTTCAGTCAAAGGTAGAGTGAGTGAGTGATTTAAAACATGAGGCAACAGGTTAACCATTATGGTAATAAGTATACAGGCGTACCTGTTGGAGAGAACGGCAGGTGTGATTATTCTGTGCCACCACAGTTACATCCAATGGCCACAAATCAGATGCATCAGGTTTAAATTTATGGCCTAAACAACACCTCACTGAGATGCGCTGTATTGATTGACTACTTTTCTGAAAGTACTTCAAGAGCCAGCTCAAAAAATTAGTTGTGCACTGTAATAAAACACTCAGCATGAAAACATCATCACAGTGGATGAAGCATGGTCAAGCAAACAAACACACACACGCGCAGACGCACACGCACACACACACACAGAGCAAACTTGTATGCCAGTGGCTGCTGTCAGAGGGATTAGTTGTAAGTAGTTGTGCTCTTTTCATTGGCTGTGCCTATGGGCTGCAGGCTTGTTCTCCGGCCTGTTGCGGACAGCTTCTTCTCTATCAGAAAATAAGATCAGCACACTCGCCTGCAGCTGCCACACACACACACACACACACAAACACACACACACACATTCACACACACACACACACACACACACACACACATACGTACACAAATAGACACACACACGCATTCATACACACTCACACTAACACACATACACCCACACACAAACACACACACACACAAATAGACACACACACGCATACATACACATTCACACTAACACACTTACATACATACACACACTAGCACATACACACTCACACTAACACCCAAACACACACACACTAACACACACACACACACACACACACATACACTAACACACTAACACACAGGCATACACACACAAACACAAACACACATACACGCAAACATACACACACATAGATACACACACAAACATACACAAAGACACAAACACACACACAGACATAAGGTGGGTGTGTTAACTTAATTTAAGTAACTAGGCCACTTTAAAAAGTTGACCTATAACAGCAAAGTACCAAAACAATTTAAAAAATCAGCTTAAACAAAACACACACACACACACACACACACATACAAACACACACACACACACACACATACAAACACACACACACACGCAAAGTTAAAACGTTTAACCCATAATAGTGACCAGTCCACCATTCGTAAAGTACAACAGTAATCATTTATTTAGCTAAAACAATCTCTTTCAACTGCACACAAGGCCCTTTAAAGTTATACCTCTAATACTGTATCATTTACTCTTTCCTTTACCTCCCTTCTCCTCTTTCCTCTCCTCCGCCCCTCGGCCTGCTATTTCTGCCTCATCCAGCTGCCATGTGTCCACACATCCTGTCCAGCCTGCCATTTTACTGCAGACGAGCCTCACACACACACACACACACACACACACACAGCAGCCTTTCCCAAATCCATGCAAAAAGCTGATCCTAAATTGTTTTGATTTGGTTGTATATATGATA
>JBBPDB010000134.1:9097909-9139539 GCA_037974465.1 Brachypetersius altus
ACACACACACACACACACACACACACACACACACACACACACACACACACACACACACACACACACACACACCACTGCAAGGAAAAAAGTTTTTTTTAAGGACATCTTTGGGGCACACACTTATACACACAAAGACAAACACACACCGACACAACCATATGGACACACATACACACAAGGTCCCCTGCTATCTCAGCTTAATGGTTCCTCAAAAGCCTCACCAGGTTTTTTCTCAGTCAATACCTTCTCTAAACCCTCAGCACTAAGGCTTCACAAAAAAGACCTCTGCAGGGAGGGGAGACCGTTTAGGCAGGAGTATGAGAGTATAGTAAGCCATGTTTAGCATGCCAGGGACCCGTCCCTGCAGGTTGTGGTGAGAATCCCCTTGCTGGTGAGGCTCAGGCTAAGCAGGGGTTGATTTACGCGGCGTGTATCCCAACACGCTGGCCAGCAGTGAGAAGGTTTTGCTGCGGTTTTAACCACGCTCACGTGTTCTTGAGTAGCCAGCGTTGCAAGGTAGGACGAGCTTCACAGACCAAAGTTCTGACAAACATTACATGCAACCTATGATAAATTGCAGCACAAAGCTCAGCTTGTGTCAAAATGTCCAGACCTCAGCCTGCATTACAGCTCCAGAAAGCATCCATTCACCTAATCTTCCAATCATCTCTTATATTATATAATATATAAGTTTTCCTTTGGAATTTAAAGATGTCTGACTTTTTGTCTCTCTCACTGTCATCTGATAGCTCGACTTTGCCTCTAATATATACAGTTATGGGCCTCTTCATTAGGCACAGCTACTTTCTATCTACACTCATTATATCAGCTCCATTGACCTTTTACAGTGCTGTGCAAAAGTCTTACATGCTATTAATAAATAGACTAAATAATAAACAAAAGTAATACATACAACTAAATTTATATTGTAAATACTGATGTTACGTTCAGTATATCATAAGAAACCTGGTTTGACTCCATCAGTCTTTCATTAAAGTAAATCAGGTGCTATTGATTTCACAAATCCAAACAGCTAGATGAACCGAGAAGTAATCTGGAACCTGTGTTCTCATCACCAGCTCACTAAATATCACCTACTTGTTTTTACAACCAAAACAATGGTTGATACTTTTTACTTTTTATACTTTTTTATCACACATACTGACAAAATGGCTTTAAACAATTTGCATTGGTGCCTAAGACTTTTACACAGGATTGTAGGCATATTTTGTAATTTACAGCGATCTCCTTTGCTGTCACAGATACGTATACAAAGAAATCAAGTTTACATCAAGTTTACGAGTGTGAATCTATGAAAAAAGAATTATTACCTCTGAAAAGCATAAATGTGTTATAACAAAAGTAGAAACATGTTATAACAACATGCTTTTTACTCTTTTATGAATAAAAACACATTTACTCAGATGAATGTTTTTATACATTTTTCTTACATTCCTAAGACATGAGGGTGTATGATGAGGAAAATGTAACACAATAAAGCTACACTTTAATTTTAGCTCACACTATTTCAATACAAGTATTCGGTATTTTGGACAAAAAGGCTGTGCACATTCACATGAAAGGAATTTTTTAACCACAATTTGGAAGTTTTTCCAGCTTTGCAACAGCAGCTTTGAAGGAAGATACAGTATATGCAGAGGTTAAAGCAATTCTGAGAAGAGCTAAAGCTGCCAGAGAGGACCGCAACCCCTGTGTGCTTCGAGGAACAGCCTGAACCTGTCTGTCTACCTGTCCATCAGGTCAGGTGCACCTGTCTGCCTGAAGGTCTCTCAAGTGTCTGTCCTCGTGTTCCCGTCAATGTGTTTGTCTGCTTCTTGGTCCACCTGCCTGTTGGCATAGATTGAACAATTGACCATCTGATTCCAACTGTGCACTCTGGAGTGACGTGGTAACATTTAGAGGCTATAGGGAGCTTTAATGACCTTCAGCAATGTGCAGAACAAATGTGAGTCTCCACTTACGTGTAGGTGTGGGCTGCTGAGTGGGAATGTCAATCTTTCTACCTCCAACTTTTTAGACTGACTAGAGATTTTCTTCATGATACATGTCATGATTCAATATATCATATTGAATTCGTTATGATGTTGCAACTGGATTATGATGGGTAAAGGGGCTTTCTGGCCTAAAAGTAGCATTAATATGTTATTTGTCACATTGCATCCCTCATGGACTTGACATTATTTCACAATTTTGTATGTTTTTTTGTTTTTGTTCTCTCACTACAATGCCGACCATGTTCTAGGCAAACATATCATACAACTTCTGGAAAATCCACTGATGTAGAGGCTAATGAAACAAATATATTTAGCTTCTTAAAAGTATATATATAAAATTTACATTTACATTTATTGTATATAGCAGACACTTTTATCCAAAGCGACTTTCATTCCCCACCTACAGGGGACAGTCTCTCCCTGGAGCAACTTGGGGTTAAGGGTCTTGCTCAGGGACCCAGTGGTGGTGCTGAAGGTAGGATTCGAACCCACAACCTCTTTATCTGGAGGCAAGTACCCTACCCACTGAGCTACCTCCACCCCATAAAATACACTTCCCTCCCTTCAATATTCAATATGATTCATCAGAAAATTTTTTCCTGGCCCTTAAAAATAAATTAAATCTTACCCATATGATGAGTTTAATCTTGCCTTCTCTGGGTGGGATGGAAGGCCCTACCTCTCCCCTGCTCATAGTAAAGTTCTAGTGGCATTCTTATTTTAAGGGACTCCTAGTTAGCAAGTGAAATTAGACACAACTTAAATTATAGAGAAATTTGTAAAAAAAATCTTACAAAAACAAAAAAGCTACCAAAAGCAACATTCGCAACTTTTGATATCTACTGGCTACAGCTATCAGCAAAAGAAATGGTATGAATAAATCCATTCATCAATCCATTATCTGAGCTGCTTATCCTAACCAGGGTTGCAGAGGGTGCTGGATAAATTGATAAATAAATGAATAAATACTGAAGCAAGTGCTTAACGTGTTAATGATGAAGTGATGATGAAATATGGAATTGCAGTTCAGAGATTTATTGCAGAATGAACACAGCTCTAAAGAACAAATAAGGATGCTATGGAGTGACACACATATCTGTGGACTTCATTATGTCTCCATGAAGAGATCAAGAGATTTATTCCCCCTTCTGATTTTATCAGGGTGTAGGTCGTTCACACCATGTGACTTCAACCGTGGGCCTCTAAGCCCATGAATCCTAGCAGGACAGAGTGCGCCAAGGACACCTCGACCTCCTCAAACCAGCATTAAGACAAATGAAACACTGCTGATCCAGTTTTGCGCACTCGTAAGACACCACGCTGTTATAATCCGTTTTGAGACAAGCAGGGACGGACATCCACGGGGGAGGATCTGTCCCATGGGCCGCTGCTATCTGGGTCCCAACGCGCCCTGATCCACGACCATGAAACTCACTCTAGCACATCTGACTTAAATGGGACGGCGGCACCAAACTCAGCTCTTCCGAACAGTTTTGCAAGGGTTAGACAGCCAGGACTCAATCACAGCCATGTTATTTGGAACAGTTAAAAAAGAAAAAAGAAAAAAAAGGCCTGGGTTTGGAGAAAAAAAAAAACCACTTGGAGTTACGTTTTCCTTCATTTATGAGCTTTCTGAATGTCTTTTCTACTGCCGTTTTTCTGAAAGAGGCGATGGGAGGCAAAACTCATATGAGCACTAAAATAAGATCCATTGCAAAACAAATGCCAACGACAGGGCCAAAATAGATTCTGACAAGTGCATTAGCATAAAAAGGGACAGTGCAACGTGACATGGTAAATGAATCAGAGTGGAAACACAAGCAGCCTGCCGCTCGCTCTTATTCTGGGAAGTGGAAATACATCATGCAGTGCTCTGTTCCAAGCATGTTTAGAATTGGATTGAATTTTGGTAAGAAACAAACAGAAACACAGAGGGGGAGAGGGAGAGGGAGGGGGAGGGAGAGAGAGAAAGAGAGAGAGAGAAAGAAAGAGAGAGAGAGAGAGAGAGAGAGAGAGAGAGAGAATGAAAGAAAGAGAGAAAGAAAGAAAGAAAGAAAAACAAGCAAGAGAGGAGAAGGAGAAAGATGTGAGGAAGACAGAAGAAAGGAAAGGAAGAATGAGTATTAGAGAGAAAGAAGGTGGGATAGAGAGGAGTGGGAGAAGGTGAGAATGAGAAAAAGAGAGAGAGAAAATGAGACAGATGGAATGAAAGAGAAGGACCGAGAGAGAGAGAGAGAGAGAGAGATAGCGAGGGAGAGAGAGAGAGAGAGAGAGAGAGAGAGAAAGAAAACCGAGAGAAAAGGGAAATAGGTATCGTCTTTCCAAAAGGTCAGGCGCTCTCTCCTCCCTCCTCACCCAAATGTGCTGGCCTTTTCAAACCGTAGCCAGACCCAGCTGAAGTTTGCAGACAGCCAGCCAGCAGCAGCAGCACACAGCCAAGGCAAAAGCGTGGAGGTCAAGAGAGGAGACTCCAGGAGTGTGGCTGGAAAATATCAACTTCCGATGAGAGGCCAATGAGCCTACAGGCCATAAGCTAGGCATGTGTCTCAATACAAACAAGTTGCTAGAGCCAAGAGATCATGGCGGACCCCACTCACAAGTGTATACATGTGAAGCTGCATCTAAAGGCTTGACAGACTTCTGAAGAATTGTTTAAAAGAGCTCCAATTAAATTACAGAGATGTAACAAGTCCTATAGGAAAGAACACTCTGTAGTTTCTCCAAGACAGCAAGATCAGAGGAAAAGAAATTTACTGAAGGCTTACTTCTCATGAGCAAAAAGACCTCACTAATGTCATGTCTCTACTCTTTGGTTTCAGTAAAGATCTCAGTAAGGTTACATTTCTTCTACTGAACTACAGACATAAACTTAACCATTTCTAATTCAAGACCAAGGGCATTTAGAATAACTATTATAATTCTTTCAATGCTATTTCTCCTAAGTAGTTTCAGAACAGTTCTGATCAAATATCAAGAATTGTCCTTGGGGTGATCTTTTGGTTGTTTGTGAGGGGATTGTTTGTCTTATCTCAGAAGTTTGTGTTAGATTTAAAAGGCCCATATCATGGGAGGTCATGCTTTCCTCACAAAAATGTATGGTACATGGGTGTGGCTCACCATGTAAGATGAAAGAAATCTTCTTTCACTGTAGCCAATCAAATGCTTGGAAATGCCACTGTAGCACCAGTCCACATGTGTATTTTTTTCATCTGTATGAACGTTTGCTGGCACCAAATGGAGCACAAACATTTAATTTGCAACTTTAATTCCCACTACGCCATAAAACGTATCCCATTTAAGCATAAAAGCATGTTTTGTGAAATTCATGTTTTGTAAAATTAACAGTTTCATCCGGTAAAAATATCTTATCTGATTCTGATATTTAGACAAAAATGATTACAACCAGAAAAGGGTATTATTTAAAAATACATGTGTAAAAAAGGTAAGTACAGTAATCCCCCGCTTTTCACAGGGGTTACGTTCCAACTGCACCCGGGTATAGTGATAAACCGTGTTATTATGCCCCCTAATATGTCCCAGAACACTTTGATTTCATTTTAAATGCAATACCCTTAAAGAAAATGTAACGGTACATAAAGAATCAGAATCAGAATCAGAAAACGTTCAAAAAACGTTAGCGTTAGCAGTTAGGATTAGCAGTGTGCGAAGACTTGTACACAAAAGAAATGTTGAAATAACTCTCTCTACCCACATGTTTAGTATCTTACTAATACTAAATAAGCTGATATAACTGTTGAAAACACTAAAATATGAGAACAAGACACAGAGGAGTCATGCTACATGCTGAAGCAGGCTTCTTCTTCTTCTTTTTATGGCGGTTGACAACCGTTATCGCTGGACTGGCTCGGATCTACCCCTAGTGTAAGAAGCTACCAAGCTAGGAAGCTCTTATTTCTGTGATGCTCTTGGTAATGTCTGTGCTAGCCTAGAAAATGTCACAGTTGTTCGGACAGTGTCTTCCTACTACTGACATCCTCATCATTGCACAGTGTTGAACAATGGCACTAAACCTAAACAGAATCCTGAAGGAGAGCATAGATGAGGATGGTGTGACAAAAGGTCACGGATCGTGCTCTTTAGCATTTCAGAATAAGTCCATATTAACTGGTGAATCCTATGCACTGCAAAAATGGAAGCTGAACACGCTGACAGAACAGCATGTTGATTCAAACAGCTCTAAATGCTACATACTGCTGACTCTGTGCATTCTCCACATTTTAACTCCACTCTACAGCTAGCTGCCAGCCATAATGGCTAGTCGCTAGTTGCTTTTTTTGGGCCCTCTATTCGTCTCACCTCTGAAATCAATTCAGTAGGGAGGATTTCCCCTCATTACTCCCTCGAGCAGTGGGAGCATGGCCCCCAATTCCACTGACCTGACCACAGCGGAACCAAGGGGCTTAGCAGGGATGGAGGCAGACCGTGTGATCACTCTGTGAATGTGTGTGTGTGTGTGTGTGTGTGTGTGGGGAAGGGAGACATGATAAGAAAGCAGAGAAAAAGAAATGATTGCAGGTACAGAGCAGAGATGCACAGCACAACACAGTCAGAGCAATCTTGTGAGAAGTACAAAAAAGAGAGGAAGGGCGAGAGAGTATGAATCAAAAGTGTCATAAAGCAGGTCACAGGCCTGATACCTCAGCAGGATGGGAGAAGGATGTGCACCATCCTACCAGCAGATGCTGCTATGCAACAGTCAAACAAGTACAACGAGTGCGTATGTGTGTGTGACTGGCTTTTCCATAGGCTGTTTGCGTGTGCATACCTTAGGGATACAGTTATACCAAAGTATACAATTTCTAACAGGCTGCATGTGAGTCCCATGGGATGGCCCCTTTCAGACTACGCTTCACCCCGTAATTTCATTGGATGCGGCAGCTAACAGCAGCAACGACCTTGACAGAAAGCTTTCTGGGCATATTTCACTTCCTCCTTTAATATGTGCAGCACCCCATTAACTGGCTTCTCAAACACACAAACACTTGCACTGAGGGAAGGGCCAAACACAGCAGCAGGCTCCTGTTTTCCAGCCATAAATGTAGTATTTGTGTGGTGTTAAAAAGAATAATTTGGCAAAAAACAAATATACAGTTCTCATTAGGCCATATTTCACTGGGGTAGAACCCAACAGAGTATATATAAAGTCATAATTAACAAGATCAAAGGTACACATACAGGGAAATTGGAATTTTGGTTTATTATCACACATTCTGTTACAACATACAAACACTTTGTAAAACACAAAAATTATGTGAAATGGTTAGCAAAAACTGTAAACGTTTAAAATGTTTGACATCAACAAGCTGAAGAAGAAACTCCATGATTTGCTATCCCAGTGTTGCCAAATAGTATATGAATTACAATATGTTTTATGATTTTTTTGCAACCAAGTCTTTTAAGCAAGTTTATAAATGTCAAGAAAATGTTGACTGACAAATAATTGACAAATCATTTTGCTTTTAACAAGACATAATATAGAATATGGTCATCTCTGCCAAATGAATAATTACACTTGCCAAGATCTTATTTTTGCAGTGTAATAGACTTGCTCATGTAGCATCATAAAGTTTAGTAGCAATCATTAAAGAACTATAATTATGTCAGGCATAACTGGGAAAAGGTTGTTTTTGCCAATAATATAGCTATAATCTATTCCCATGTCTGTCATCCTCTGTTTTTGGATCTCTCCTACTATTTATGCTCACCATAAGAAAACAGACTGAAAAAATGTAACATAAACAAAGACATCTCATTTGTTCCTCAAGTGTTTAATACTTGTTTAATACCTAGCAGTGTTTAAAAGTGCTACTGCAGCATTACAACGAAAACAAGTTATGGGGAGGAGGTGTGTTGTATGACTGAATAATAAATACTGGAGAGGTTCAACCCCCCTCATCCCTCTCTGTTGTCTATAAAAGTGGACAATAGTACAGATCTATTTCAGTGCTATTTTAGATGTGCAAGATACTTTTGGTAATGTGTATGCCTGAATGTCTGTGTGTTTGTTTATTGTCTTGTACAGAGAACGTTACGTAGGAGTTTTTTTAAGTGAGAAAAAACCAAGGACATAACAGCAGAGTGTACAGAGCGGATGCCAGTGTGCCAGTGAAGCTCAAGGTGTCATTCCATCTGCTCTGCTTAATGCCATTATCTGGCTCTCCAAGGCCTGAAGCCTCACAAACAGAAATTCTGAAAAGAAGGTCGGGCTATTCCATTCTTTCCTGTGTTTTTTCCCTTAAAGAAAAGAAGCCCAGTATGTTGAACAGGATGAATAATACACAAAGCGAAAGCTTTAGCCAAGTACACCCCTTTCTTCCTCCACAGCTAAAAAAGAAAGAAACAAAGTTGACACCACTTTTTCCCCCTCCGGCACAGACAAATTATGTCTCTTTCTTCTTCTCTCACCCACTGTATGTACGCCATCTCTCTCAGCAGCCCCTTTCTTTCTTTCTTTCTTTCTTTCTTCTTCTCTCTCACATTTTTTGTGAGCTCCCACTCCCTACTCCCCTCATCGAAAGTGTCTCACTTTCTTTCTTATGCTGTAGGCAGGAAATATTTCCATATATTTCCATTCTAAACAAGGAAGGACTCTCCCTCAGGCAACCATTTCTCTCTCTCTCTCTCTCTCTCTCTCTGTCTCTCTCTCTCACTCTTCTCTATCTTTCCTTCACTCTCTCTCCTTTTTTTTGTGATGATGCCATGCAGGTTTAACTCCAGCTGTTGATAAAACAATGCCAGCGCGTCCCGGGAGCAGGTGACGGCACCAATTACTCTGCAATTACCTGGGTAATTATGCAAACGCAAGACCCGGAAGGGGGGGAAGTGTGTGTGTGTGTAGGGGTGTGTGTGTAGAGAATCTGCACAGACAGAGAAAAAAGCAGGAGGACAAAGCTTACGGCCGCCTCCAGCGCTCTCCACATGCCTGGGCCAGCGCTCTCTGGTGCCCAGTGCGCTAAAATGCTACTAATGAGAACGGCAAGCTGGTAAATGGGGAGTAGAGGGAGAATTAGAGAGTCACTTCATCAGCTGCCAAACAGCTGGCGAATGAGAGCAAAGGGAGGAGATACATCTTTATGCAACAGCTTTCGGATCTACACTCGTACCACAAAGTGTAACAGTGGACATGTTAGCTGTATGGTTGCCTGGTTTGTTTCCTTCCATGCTCTGATCCAGCAAGCATTATCTTATTACGATTAGGATATTCTACAATGTTTGTAATTGGAAAACTGGCCTCAGATCAGCAAATAAGGTCACCTTCTGTTCCCTAGAAGATTGGCTGATTATGAGCAATATGGCAACAATACATATCAATACACATCTCCAGTAAGAAAATAAACCAGTTACTGGGTAGGATACATTCGAATTCTACTTCAACATATCACCACTGGATTCCTGAGCAAGACCCTTAACCCAAAGTAGCTCCAGTGAGACTGTTCCCTGTAGTTAGGGAATGGAAGTCACTTTGGATAAAAGCGTCTGCTAAATGCCATAAATGCAAATGTAAAGGGTTAAGCTTCTTGTTCAGTAAGGATTACAGAAGTCTCTGCCAATTTTAGCCCATTCATCCACTAAATCCAAGCTTCATGCCCAGGAAGAATACAAGTGATGCTAATACATTCCAGGAAATTGAGTGTAGAGTGTCTGTGCATTACTGGTTTGACAGACAAAGCAGGAACACGCTGACTGATCAGCATAATCACAAATATCTCAGCCCTGTTGTTAATATAGAAGAGCAGGTGAATTCTGAAACATGTACACATGAACTCTGGCTGTAATGTGCATACAGTTCATAAATAAGTGTGCTAAAATGGACAGGAACTCTCTCAATAATCTTTACCTGAGAGGACTGGTGCTCTCATTGTATTGAAAAAAAAAATGGGGATTATTGATAGCCATGGCTATGGCCACCAAAAATTAATCTGCCATAACACCATAGCTATAGAAACCAAAGTCACTAAGCAACACAGTTTTTACTCACTTGACACATCTTAAGAGAAATGAGGGGGGAAAAAATCAGTGTGTTGCTAGCCAGCACTGTAAATAGAATTGGCAGTTAGTGTTTCCCCTCTAGTATGTTGAGGTGTACAACGAGGTTCTGTTGGCTGCGATGGTGCTTCGCATGAGTGTGTTAGCCTTTACCCTCCCAGCACTGGTGGTACTGTGTTATACAGGAGTTAGTCTTAGTTAGTGAGTAAACTGAACATTAACATCATCTCATTTACAAAAATGGTTCTTTAAGGATCTAAAACAGTTCTTACATGGCACTTTTAGTTTTAACAGTCGGTGTTTGCAGGGGCATGCAAACCAACCTAAACTTCCATTTTTGTATGAAATGCAGTCAAAAAGGTTATGGAGGGTTTCCTTGCTATGGATAATGATGGCTGCTCTATTATGATATGTGCAGCACACACACATACACACAAGCACACATACCCGTATAATGAGGTACAATTCATCAGCAGTCACTGGTTAGAAATGGAGTAAGGTGCTTGAATGTGATTTGTATTCAGTCTCTTACTTTGGAGTATGATCTAGCTTAACATATTTTGTAACTGTGCAAATGACTGACAAAGTAGGCTCCATTTTTTAAATTCAGCATTAAAAATAGGACTGATGCCTTGTTTACATCAGATGTAGGCAAAATGTTCTAGCGAGGAATGCAGCCTGGGCCAAAGCCAGAAAAAACAGGTCTTGCTGTTGACCTCATGCCTCAGGAACAGATGTTCGTTAATGGCTCAAATAGCACAGTGTGATTCTTACATAAAATTCATGAAAGATCAGTGCAAGCAAACCTGCCACTTTCATGAAGATGGTAAAAGCACTTAAAGGTATCCATGCCTCCCTCAAAAAATTAGCAGATTAGAGCAGTCCACAGAATTCTGCATAAATGACATGGACAGTTTAATTGAAAACTGTGCGATGCATTTTATGCTTATGACACAGTAATTTATAGCTGGGTCTGTTCACTGAGACATTTGACATTTGAAAATGTACAGACATATTTTCCAAAACCAAAAGTTCATAAAAACCATTTAATGATTTATTGCTGTGCTTCAAAGCACATTCTGTCTTACTACAGGTTTTTAATTTCATACTCATTGCAGTAATGAGAAGAAGAGTGTTCTTGGTCATTGGTGGATATGAGAAGAATGTCAGTGTCTTTAATTTATCAAGCATTACAGCAGAAATTATCCTCAAACTTACTGACATTTAAAAACTTGGATTATCTCATACATCCCTGGGGCCAAATTTCCTCATACACGCATAGTATCCCACTAAACTCTCCCAAAAACCACACCTATGGAATCAAGTACAGAATATTCACATAATATGCATACTGATGCAGAAGTTCTCATTTTAATAGAGACTATGAAAGTTGACCCAAGTAGGCAGAATGCAGGTATGAATTTTTATTTAAGCCCATGTTGACAGCACTGGAGTGATGACTGACAGAGTCCAGAAGTGCTACCAGAAGATATTCACATGACTGAAGGAAAAAAGTCTTACTCGAAGTCAGAAATAACCAGCACAAACAAAAAACTCATGACAGGAACTAAATAAACCAGAGCTTGGCTGTGAAAGAAATACAGTATAAACACACAAGGGAAACAACACACTCTACAGGCCAAAAGGAATAGCTGGTACAAAAGGTACACAGGAAAGCAACAAACTAAGACCCAGTGAGGTACGTGACAAGAGGGCGGAGCTGGGAGGTGGAGGGAACCAAAACACATAGTAGAAAAACTGGACTGTAGAGAGACATGAGGACAGATAAAAGAAGAAACCAGGGGCGGAAAAAAATAAACAAACAGAGGCACATCTGAAAAACAAAATGGGGAAGGAAGTCAAGATTAAGGGCTGCTGCGTAGGAATGCTAAAGTTCGAGAGGAGGATAATGCCTGAGGCTCCACCTCCTTCCAGTTCAATTTATCATCCATCCACCACCTCTGCATTTCCTCCCTGTTCATCAGTAATATCTCTCACCACCCATCCACCTATGTGCATCATGCAGGGAGAAGAGTGAAGTGTTGGGCTTTAAATGAGTTATTTATTTCTATATTTTGAACATATTGCCCACAGTGTCTTTCAAATGATCTCTCATGCTAAGCTTTTCCCGTAGTCTACTGTCTAAAGTAAAGTGGCCAAGCCCATAACGATATTGACCAGACAAGTGATCTGATACTCTTTGGCTTGAGAACCCCTGCCTGTGATCTGCCTGGAGCATTCTCTACTGAGTTTATCTCAGATGCAAAAAAAAAAAGAAAAATGCAACATAAACAGATAACGTAATATTGAAAAAGGTTCATAGCTGATAGATCATGTTTTTTTCCTGAAATACTCCTAATCTGTACTGTAGCAACTTTAAACAAAGTCGAACATCTTAGTCTAGATCATTATGAAGATACTTTTTGCAAATAATTTCTTCACAAGCATTTACGTCACATCACACAGAACGTGAATTAGATGCCTTTTCCTCTGCTGAACTGAGTCAAATAAAATACGTGGAAAATTCCTTAGCTGAGGTGTTTCTGTTGTTAATTGAGAAGTACCAATATCTAAGAGGCAACATAGCTAATCAGTCAATCTGGACACTTTAGGTTTACTTTATGAGTTGTAATGAACATAACCTAAATAATGAGCAGGAACTAATAAAACTGTTAATTACAAGAATATGGCAATTCATTTGTTAAAATCTCCTAATAGTGCATGACAGAATAAGACACACTTTAAATGCATTTTTGAAAGGAATGCATGTTTTTGCTTGGCTTTGCTAGCTAGCTTATTTTGCTTAGATTTTCCACTGTATTCAGATCCACAGTGAAAGTTTCCAGGTAATCAGACACACTTGCGGAACACAAGGTGTTTGCTATTGAGACTACTCTAAATCCTGTGGTTTCTGGTTCCCTAAACCCACAGATGCTTTCGAGCTGAAGCCTACCTCACAATCTGTGACAAACATATTTAGCGACAAACAACAATGGCAGACAACCAAAGAGGAAAGCAGGAGACAAGGGAGGAAAATATGCAAATGCGCGTGCACTGTCATGGGCTTTTTACGTGTCAACTTCTGTGTGTCGTATTTGGATTCGAATTTATGCAAATCAACATGTTTGTGCAGATGAGAGCAGAGGGTGGAGGTACAATAGCGACTTTGCAGATGGTGTCGCGTGTAAAGCTGCACCTCAGACGGCAAGGTATTTCAAATTAGCAGAGACGCTTTAACCAAAACGGATAAATAAAATGTGGAAGAATAAAGGGCATATACAGACAAGAGGAATAGCAAGACGCAAGAGGAAGTACTGAGAGATAGAGAGGGTGGGTGAGAGAAAGATAGTGAGAGAGTGATCGCGAGAGAGAGAGAGAGAGAGAGAGAGAGAGAGAGAGAGAGAGAGAGAAACGGAGGAAGAGATACAAAGCCCTCTAACTCAGTGTTCCAAAGCCAATGTGTAGAAATTAATTGAGTGAAAGAAATCTGCTGTTTAAGGGTGAAGTGGGTTATGGGTAGAACTGAAACAATTGTTTTCTATCTGCCTCAGGCTGTGTATCCTTCATTCTAGCTCTTTCTTCTGTCCGCCAGGGTTGACTTTAACTCCCTCACTCTCTCTGTCTCTCCCTCTCTTCTCCTGCTCTATTTTTTTCTCTCTCTCTCTCCTATTCTCACTTTCTTTCTGTTCTTATCCTCTGTCTCACTCTCCTCTATGCTCACCATCTCTATTCTCTAGCACTCCTGATCTATATCTCTTTCTCTTGCTTTTCTCATGCCTTCCCTTTCTCCTCTTATTCTATTTTCTTCCAAACCCATGTTCTTTATTTTCTCCCATGATCCTATTTTTCCCTTCTTTTGCGCTCTCTCTCTTTTTCTCTCAATCTCTCGCTCTTCCATCTTGCTTTCTAATTTTTATTTCTCTCTGCTTCATTCATTTTCGACACCATCAGTCATCATTCTAATTTAGCAATGTTTTCAAGCGTTGGACACTCGCTTCAGACTGGACAGTATGTGGTGTGTTTATGAGCACTTAGAATAAATGTATGCCAGGATGAGCTTTTTTCTTTCAGAGAGCTGCCTTCTCAGCAAGTAATCTGCATGTGTTTGTGAGGGTATTAGCGCACGCATGCAAGCGTGACCTGAAATGTTTGCTTGTCGTGCCACAGAAAACACAAAGTGAGAAAGCCTTGAAAGCAACTTAATTTGCCGCCTGCTGGGCAAATGCTTGTAAGATGGTTGGATCACATGATTCTGTGTATTAATCACATGTTTGTCTTGGGTGAAATGTTTGTCTTTGGCATCTTTGGCTAGAGGTTCAGAGAGTAGTGAAACAAAAAATTCTAATAACTAATTTGATTTGGCCAAATACAAGACATGAACCAAAAGTAGTTACATGTTTTATTGACTATAATGGAAACCATGGCTGACGTTTCTCAATCATTTTCTCTTTGTTAGGCTTACCATTACATGATGATGCCAAGCCGGGAGTGTAAATACAAATGCATCTTTTTGAATGAAGGCTAATGCAGCATCATCACTTGACTTGATCTGCCTGGTCAAGAACATTCGTCAATTTTGCTATGCCAGCTAGAAGACTCCCATATAGATCATCATGTAGAGTGATGGGAGCAAGGAAAGAACCTCCACCACAACCAGAGTGCAACTGTAGTTGGACTCTCTTGGACTGGCTGCAGAAAGCTGTTGCATTACTGGACGCTACGTTCGGACAATAAGACTAACAGACATGGAAAGGGCATGCCTAGCATTTTCAATGATTTCATAAACACGTATATTTACCAATACTGACTCTTATCTGTACCAACTCCATAGATGGCAAATCTGTCTACTACTACTACTACTACTACTACTACTACTAATAATAATAATATTAATATTAATAATTCATTAAATATATACAGAACTTTTTAAAATACTTAAAGACGCTCATACAATAGTAAACAAACAAAACATGAGGGAAGAAACATATGGGCACGGGCAAGATCTTACAGTGATTAAGGCCTTCATTAGTTAGTTATCTCCATAAAGACTCTCTTTCTCTCGCTGGGTTGACCAGAGCAGTTCCCCTTTTGAGTCTTGGTTACTCCCAACGTTTCTTCCTCCAGCTATAGGGAGTTTTTCCTCACCTCTGTCACCCCTGGAGTCTGTAAAGCTTTTTTCGTGTGACAACACTGGTTGTAAAAAGCACTGAATGTGTTTTCTTAACGTGTTCTTACATAACAAATCCATTACCAGTGCTTTATCAGCTGGATTTCTGCCAGTATCAATAAATATGTGGAGCCTGCAAAGAAAAGCATGCCTCAAAAAAAAAGCACATATATTCCATTGTAAGTGTGAATTCAAGTATTAGTAGGTATCATAAATTTGCATGCGGAAAGACAAATCAATTGGTGTGTTTTCGTCATTTCTCAACACTGAAACATAAATCTGAGAACCACAGACTCTAGGGGGTCTAGTGCAATCACCTGCTGAGTTCAACGATGCTGTGTTAGTGATAGTTTGAAAAGATGCGATGGTTCTAAATGTGATCCAGACTAAGCATGTGCTTGACCCTTCCAGCTTGCCAGCTTTTCTGACAGGAGAAACCTAGATACAGCAATGCAAAATCAAAGGTGACAAGGACTCAAACCCCTAAATGAATGCAATAAATAAACACTTTTTAAAATGTAAACCTATGGTGGATTTTAGCATGAGGATTTAGGGAGAAACTCAACTTTGAATTAGTTTACTTTTACAAAAGAAATGTGAGGGAGACATCAGATCAGGACAGAGAGGTTTTGACAGTCTGTATGCCTTAAGGTAAAAATCTCTTACAGAAGTGTTATGACCCTAAATTGATTTATAGGATGATACGTCAACACAGGGACTATTAATTAGTCTGCTTAACTTTGCCCCTTATGCCAAGATAATATTAGCAAGACTAATCCTGTCATAAGCATGATGTAGATAAACAATTTTGGATTTGTTTTGGAAAATGAGAGTAATTCATGAAATGACCATCTTGGCAAAATATACCTACATAAAAAACTGACCTCTTCTCCACTCTTCTCAGATTTATTGCATGTGCTAAGCACAGGAGCCAGAAGCTTTTTTGGTTCTTATTTCATTCATGACTCTATGTAGACAATCCTCTCTGCCCTTTTTGAAAAATCACTAAATCTACATAAACCACACTAAGGACCTATTTTGAATTGCAAGCTGATTTTTGCCAAAGGATACATAGTGTGTGACCATGACTAAATTATACTACATTGTAATTAAACAGACAATACAGTGCCCATTTAGCAAAATCATGACTTCCAAGAACTAATATTGGGTGATTTCATCAGCAACGCAATATGCAGCACTCCTATACAGATCTGTGATGAACAGCGGGTGTATGCATTGCAGTTCAGACGTGTATCGTGAGCCCTGAAACTTTGTATCATCTATTACACTGACGCTTGCAATAAATTCACAGCAGATAAGAAATGATTCTGTGTACACACACCTCACTCTCTTCCCTCCTCCTACAGCACACATGCCTGCATGAATGTGTACACATACTTCTTCCATTCTCTATCCTGCACACCACTCAATCAAGAGTGCACACGTACACATAGACACACATACACACACACACACACACACACACACACACACCCTCCCCATCGCACATGAACACGCATGCGTGCTCATACACTCAATATTATAAGTCAGACAAGGTACACACTGCCATGTCGATACTGGAAGGCCACACAAACACTTTGAAGGATAAAAGACGTTTTGGCCCCGGGCCAAGAGTGATCTCAATGCCTCCTTCAGCAGCCCTTGCAGGAAGAGAGTGGAGTATCGATCCAGTCTCTAGGCATTGTCTGCGTAATTATGTGTGTGTGTGTGTGTGTGTGTGTGTGTGTGTATGTGTGTACGCTCTAGAGTCACATAAACCAAAACCTCCAGCTCAAAGCTTTGAAATGGATTATTCAGCAAGAATAGCATATGAGGTAAGAAAAAGTGGCCTGTGTTCACAGCTAAGAGGGAAGAAAAGTATAAAAAGAAAAAAGAAGATAAATGAAGAATGTGCACAAAAGACTGGGCAATGAAAGAGTGGGCATATATGAGGACAGCTGAGTGAGAGGCCAAGCTGTCTCATATATTCCTTCAGAGCTTTGTGCATGTCCACTGACTCCTCCAATAATCATTTCTTTTGTTGCTGCCCCTTCGAACCAACCCCTATCACCAGGTTACCTCGGTAACACAAAAGACAAACTCCACACTTTTTCCACCAAGTCATCATAGGACCATCGCACCTGACGACTGACACTACACTTACTGAACGTAACATGCCAGTAAATTACCTCTCCAGTCTTTACTGTAAATAATGCAGAAGCCGCATGGGCCTTGAGCACAGATAAATAATCCATGTACACATAGACTTCAGTTTGGGGGAGAAGGCGTCTGTCGATCAAAAGGGCCTCCCACCACAATTGATTTTCACTAGATCAATAATTGACAGCTGAAAAAAGCTTGACAGCTGTAAAAAATTTTTAAATCAGATAAAAGGCAAATGTGAACCAGAACAGACAAAGGTGGACTGATTGCAGACTGATGAATATGATGACTCCTGTGGTAAAAACAAATGCTTATTTATTCTTAAGATGTTGAGAATGTAAAATGTTGGAAAGTAAAATAAAGGAATGGATTGTTTTTGAATATGTAATGAAATTTAGAGATTTATTTGCAGCTGTCCTTTCTGCAGAGGGGAAATATACCTAATTAACTTTTCTGATTACACAAAAAACATGAGGTCAGAAGCTTAAGGCTAAGGGTGTCATGTTGTGCATAGTAATATAGCATTGTAAAATAAAGTGGTACATTATAGTCATATGCGAACACAGCACACCACACCACATAGTGTGAACAATGTGAAATTCTTTCTCTGCATTTAACCCATTCTCCAAGTGAAGCAGCGGCCTGCCACAAACAAGGTGCTCGGGGAGCAGTGTGTGGTGACGGTACATGCTCCAGGGTACCTCAGTGATAACAGCAGTGTTGGGATTCAAACTCACAACCTTCTGATTGTAGGGGCAACTCCCTAACCACCAGGCCACCAACGTATCCACTTTACATGTTCTAAATTGAATACAGTTAGAATGTATGCTCTAAAAAGTGTGATACTAGACACTGAAATGAGTTGGAATAGTTTCTTAGATAGTTAAGACGTGTGGATACTTAAATTGGCTATGACTTTGAAAGGTAAGAGGATGTGGTAATTAAGTAAGTAATGAAGTAAAAGTAGTACATTTAGTAAGCTGTTTTAATGTGGTTGAATTACCAAACAAAGCTCCTTTTGACCATAGCACCCTTTCTTCAAGGCTTGTGTTTCACGTCTACAAAAACTTTGTTGTCTTTGATACCCCCCCCTTAACACTTTCTCCCCACAATTCACTCACCCCAGCCATCATCTGAGCACTAACTGTCTCTGCACGACCAATTGATTTTGAAGTGATGAGTGGAATGATGTTTGAAATGGTGAGTGGAGAGAGTCTGAGTAAGAGAATTTAAAATCATTTTCACATTCATCCTGCTGCACAACTTCAGTTTCCCAGTTGAGTAAATTAATAATGTCCAAGGAGTGGTGTATTGAATGGTGACAGTGTTCCGACGCTGCTCAATGCAGGTTTCAGATACTGGTGCTGATACCTTAAATATGCTAAACCATTTGTGAAGACATTACCCGAGAGTGTTAGTTACCAGAGCGAGGAGAAAACACAAGTTGCAGCGACTGCTCCACCCCACAGGACTTAGGTAGTGCTGATTCTGGGCGGTTGAAACTCACTCTACAAGGATGTTTATAGCTTCCAATTTGCCTTCGTAGAGAATCCTGGTTCTCACAGTTTGCCAAGAGTACTTCAGCCATGTTAGAAAATCCCCTCTCACACTCATTTGAGCCAGTACTTAGTGGCCACACAGACAGTAAATGAACATGTAATGTTCAGTTCATTTGAGATGCAGCTTTACAGTCCACAGTTTTTTATGAGTCATTACATGTGCAAGATCCTGAAGTTTGTTTATGCTGTTCACTGTACATCTACTTTTAATCCATAAAAATAAAAAGGAAAACTTGCTGTTGTTGCAATTGTTTTGGTCTATTTTCATCTATTGAAAATGCACTGCATTGTGGTGAAAAATATGTTTACTGAATAAGACAATATTACAATAACCTTGTAGTATTTCCATATCCTTTTCCATAAGGGCCTCACAAAGCACCCTTTTGAAACACCCTGACCCTGAGCTTTATATAGTAAGAATTACCTCTTTTAAGAACAAAAAACATGCTGTGGCCAGGCTCCCTGTAAAGCAGCTCAATTTTTACCACTTTGCTGAGCAAAAGCATAGAAATACACATGCAAGCTCTGCTGTCTTTGGGGCCTAGGGTATTACCCTGTGTGGAGGCTTTCATAGCAACCCAGTACAAACAAACAAACAAACAAACAAACAAGTCCATGAAAAATGAATTAAAATGACATTCCCGGCTGCCTTGTTTTCTTTTTTAATTTTCATTTGTGCCCTAAAAAAAACTGTGGTTGTTTCGCGTCTGTTGTTTCACTCCTCTTGCCAGTATTAGATTTGACAAATGTATATTTCATTTCATGTCCACGAAAAAGCCGGAGGTGAGTATGAGTAAGAGGAGACTGGGGGGTGAAACTGCAGAGGAAAGAGAGAAGGTGGAGGGAGAGAAAGTGTGAGTAAACATGCTGTGACAAACGCAAGCTGACAGCCTCCGGTTTTTATCGGCAGCCATGTTTTTTCACCCAGGCATGGGATTTCCCTGAAGCTCTGATATTAATCCACATTCTTCTCTTCTCCTCTCACTTTTCTCTTCTCTTTTATTCTCTTTCCCTCTCTTCTCCTCTCCTCTCCTCCTCTTCTCCAATACTCTCTTCTCATCTGATATCTTATCCTCCCTTCCCTTGTTTCTCTTCTCCAATGTTCATTAATTTCAGCAGGCGAGGGGAGACCTAAGCTGTGTTGAAAAGTGCACTTGTTCACTCGTTTACTCGTTCACTATATAGTGTTTGCTATATAGAGGGCTAACTACTGAACAAGGGGGTTTTTACTAACTGTTGCTTAAATAGTGCACCGGATCTTGGCAATATATCTCTGTTGCATCTCGACTCTCCAGTTCAGTCCGCACAGGAGACGGGGACTCATGTGCAGGGGCAGGGTTTGGTGTGCGGGCTGTGGTAAGCGATGTGGCCGGTCCAAAGTTCACATCAGCCCACCGGGCAAATGCCCAGTCCGCCGATGTCAATTTTTTCCGCCCAGGTAATTTTGGCCCGGTGCGAAATCCCATCTGCTGGCCCGGGTCGCGTCCCACCCCCACCCCCAGACCACGGCTCAAAATGCCCCGGCCGATTTTTGTCCCAGTCCGGCCCTAGATACTACTGTCCCCGGTGTAGAGAGAAAGAGAGAAAAAAGTAAAAGAAACCCGCAGTGTATATGTGTATTCATGTAGTGTACGGTGTCTGGATGTCACGCAGCAATTTTGTAGTGCACTAACTAGTGGGTGAAACTGACGGTTGAAATTCTGGACACCACTACAAAATGGCTGACTCCATACATAGTGCCTTATAGAGTGAACGAGTGCACTTTTTGAACACAGCTCTAGTACAGAGTTAGCGAAACTCATTTTCATGGACAATGATCTTTGTTGGTATGTATGGAACTTTGTTGGATTGCAAGATATCACAACTTTCACTCTGCAGTATACATTACCAATGAAGAGATGTCTTTACTGCAAGACCGAGACAGAAGCTGCCCTTCTTTCTGACCAGAGAAATTTGCCTACAAGAGTTGAAAAGAGGCTTGTATTTGAAGATAACTCCCCAGTTTTAGCCATAAATAACACAAAACAGCCTTTGTGACTACAAAGACTCAAACATCCCTGAATGATTTCTTTCCCCAATTAGGCCGACAAGGTCTATGGTGCTGTGCACTGTTCTGTCACTGTCAAAAACGCTAAAAACAAGATGATTCGGTAAAGATTTCTACTCACTGCGGTTATGGTGGATGATGAAGAATGATGACGCTCCATTCTCTACCCACCCCGCACTCTGTTGTCTCCCTCTGGCTCTCTCAACCTTTCTCTCTCTCTCGCTCTCCCTGGGCTGAGCAACGGGTGTCCCTTATAGTTCTCTGTTCTCCTCTAGCCATTAGCTGCCATGCTAATAGCCCTGATTTATTCCTGTTGGTTTAGTCAAGGAGTCTCCTGGCGACTGCAGGGGCTCACACTGCTAAACCACATCTGTCACAGGCTTCATCTCACACACTGGTCAAAGTCTTGCACGTGAACGCAGGACCGTTTGTTGGTCTGCTTATGGCTGAGACTGAGTGGAAGCATGACAGTGGCACAACACGTTAAAGAAAGAGTACTAACACCCGTCCTTTTTTTAGCATTTTGAGACTGTCTAATTGAACATGGTGGCTGTGAGAAAACAAGGCACTATTCTACCCTGTTTGCTTCTGAATCATAACTCACCAGGAATCAACACAACCAGCCCCACACAAATAGGACCTCACTGATATATCGTCTAAGCAATCAATAAAGTATTGACATATACCTTGGTCCAAATTCCAAACCTTACCTTTACTAGGACAAAACAAACAACAGTAAAATGAAATCTTTAAAGTCAATATATACCATTTTTATATCATTCAGGCGTTGATTAAAAACTGAGCTGCCCTCTCAAATTGGGCCCTCATCAGAGGAGACAATAACAGGACACTGTAGATCAATAACAGGATAAATAGAACAGTGAAAGCTCAAAGGGGAGTATGAAGGTTGTACACAAGTTTATAATTATTTAGTATCTTTCCTTATTCCTGGCCACTATTCAGCAGAGACAACCACTATGTTCAGTCCCTCTCTGCTGGAATTGGATTTCCTCTTCACACTGTTCTTACACAAACACAGAAACTAACTGCCTGGTCGATTCACACCCCGATTCAACGTACACAACTCCATTACCTCCGACTTATTCCTTGATTATGAATGAACCGAGGCAAACTCAGTTGTATGTACAGTTGTCAGTTGTATAAACTTCTTGTGAGTGTCAATATAAAATAAACAGACTTTTTCTCTACATTAGTTTTATATATAAACAGAATATAAAACTAATGTAGGCATAATTGAATGAATAATTCAATTTTGTGTGACATGTAAAATTTGCTTTTTTTTTTGTTTTGTTCCAATGCACACAAATAGAATAAACAAGTGTATAGCAAAACATGTGTTGATGCAATAGTATTCTGTGAGAAATACTTGGTTTTCTGGAAAATTTCAGGGGTGCCAACAATTTTGGCCATGACTGTATGTGGTGTAAATCAAAATGCAGGAAAATGATTAAAATGACTCTAGACTTCAAAGGATTAATTCTGTGCTGCTGACTTCATTGCACACTCACCTAATATAATTATTACTCCTGTTACTTTGGCCTGCTTTCATAGCTATTGTGGTTATTCCAGCTTTGCCAGAGGGTTTGCTAAATAGATATGCCAGAGGCCTTTATTGGATATAGAGAAACGGGAGGGATATGAATGAAGGGTAAGGGCAGGGCAGGTAGGGCTGAGGGAGCGGTAGCAGAAGGGGAGCATGAGAAGGCCTCAGTTAATCGATTTTCACCCTTCAATAAGTGCTCTGGTAAACAACAGCAGAGGTCAATAAAAAGCGACCAAGATGAGGCTTTATACTTTTTCATTTGAACTCATCCATCCATCTCTCTCTCTCTCTATCCCCCCCCCACCTCCTTCACAGTGTCTCATTCACTCAAACATACCCGTAGGCTTTTCTGTCATTGCTTCTTCTACAGAGAAAACACATAGACTCTGTCTTTTCTGGCTAAATGACTCCTGTGCTAATGTGTTTTACTTCTTCACAAAAAGAGAAAAACACCATTTAAAGCTGATTTGGATTTAAAGAGTGGCCTAATGTCCCCTAATGCCTCTGACCTTGTTTGATGGGATCAGGGACTGAAATGACAAAAACACATATTCACATTGCACTCACAATCTACACTGATCCACAATCTACACACAACATTGAACCCACAACATAAAAAAAAAATCATTATTAGTCTTATTACAGTGGCTCTTGTAAGGGACATATTAGGCAACAAGTGAACAGTTAGTTCTTAAAGTTGATGAAGCAGGAAAAACATGGAAAGCATCAGGATGTAAGCAACTCTGCCAACTGTCAAATTTTGATGGCTAGATGACTGGGTAGAGCAGCTAAATATCTGCAGGTCCTGAGGAAGAAGGCAAGGCTGTGGAGGCAGCATTATGCTCTGGAAAAGATCTACTGGTGAACCATGAGTCCTGGCATTCATGTAGATGTTACTTTGGCATTCCCAAAGGCAGTGGCCTCTATAAGCAGGGCAGTGCACAGGGGGTTCAGGAATGGTTCGAGGGACATGGCAAAGTGTTTAATGTGTTGATTGTTCTCCAACTTTTAAGCAACTGTGGGACAAAATAACCTGATGACAACGTATGACCTAAAGGATCTGCTGTATCTTCCGAGGTGTATGAGGGGAACCTATGCGATATTAGACATATGGTTTTACTATAATGACTGATCTATGTATATATTTTTAGTCAGTGTTTATATCGGTGTGTATATGCTTAGTCAAAGTTTTAGGGGGGGAGACCAACAGAAATGGTCTAAAAAATACTGCCAGTAAAATCTTGTTCCAATCACTTACATTGAAAGTTAAGAGAAATATTGGGTTTTTACTTTACTGTTCTTCATGTACTGTGCATGTCATTTTCTGGCAGCGACAGAAAATATAGTCAGCTCTATAACTATTTTCCTCATACGTGAGCTTTAATGTCCTCTCCTACTCATCTTTACCAATAACTATGCAGATAACTGTGCATATTAGGGGTATAACAGTATAAGGTATCAAACTGTATTAAACTGAACTGAATTGTAATGCATTGTATTGTGGCTTGTGTTATAAAGACATTTTTATTGCCTCTATGCAGACTGAAAACCAGTCTAAATGGATCCACCAAAACTGCTCTCTGTGATTTCATGAATCAACACCCCTAATACATACACACACAAAGGTATGCAATTACAAGCTTGAAAATATTGGGCTACACATGATTGCAGGTCTGGCACAGTGAACTATACAGACACACATTTACACAACAAATGGCTTCAATATAGCCTGGTATTCAGAAAGTGAGCAATTCTGAATGCAGACCAGAATTGCAATCACAACAATATGCACCGAGCCAAGAACACATTTATTAATGTTAGGATTAAAGTTGCTTGTCTCAGACATGAATCCTAATCCTAGACCAAAAAAGAATTTGCAGTAACACATCACTGAAGGCCAGTATTCATGACATCTATGTAAACCTATCATGTGACATAAACCTATACAGACCTTTATAAAGGCTTATTCTTACTAGTGTCAATTGTCATAAAGTCTGCTTTTGTCCCATCACCTAAGAACTGGCACTTGTTAAAATAAGCCTTAATATAAGCTTATGTAGGTTTATGCCAGGTGTCATGTAGACTTACGAAGGCTGCCTTTCAATAAATTGTTAGAAGAAAAACAATCTACTTGTTAACCTCAAGTCATGTAGCCTTACGAATACTGTCCCTCAGAGAAGTGTTGCCGAACTGATATTGTATAGTACCCTTAAGGCATATGTAGGAAGTCAGCCCTTTAAATGAATTACATTGTGATGTTGGTATGAGAAACGTGGCAGTGTGTTGGGACAGGGGGCTGTGTGCAGCAGGTTGGCTGAGCTAAAGTGATGAGAGAGGCCTAGAGCAGTGATACTCTGGCAGAAGTAGCAGAAAATGGACAAAGAAAAGAAACTGTGCTGGGCCAGAACCAGCAGTGCAGAGGGCGAGGTGCTATACATGTTCGACGGTGTCAGAGTGTTATAGCAGATCTGTCGCTCAGTGTCTGCTCAATCAGGGTATTAAAGCAGCAATGTCCTGACATTTATCTCCATTAGAGCCAGTGAAAAGAAACATGGGCACTGAAGCCATGCTTTATTACCAGTCTTCATAGAAAAGGGTTTGAACTCATATATTAGACAGAGAGGCACTAATGTAGAATTTCTGGGCTGATAATGATATCTAGTAACACTTTATTGTGTGTGTTTTTGTTGCATTTTAAAATGTACACTGTAGTCCATATGAAATGGAGTAAGCATAATAGCACTTACCAAAACATGCAATATTACATGTCCTATAAACAAACTAAACATTCTATTGCTTGAAGTCTGAACTGCTAGCACACAGCACCATGGTTATTTTTGTAGCTGCAGAGACCATAGTTACTTGTTTACCAGCTCACAAGAATCAAAAACATGTCATTTTTCAGTAAGCGAAAAATTGTTTTACTCATCCTCTTAAAAATCATATTCAGTGTGCAAGCTATACGCCTTTTAATTCATTTATTGACTTCTGTAAAACCACAGAAATACACTGTGCATAAAACTGTGCATGGGGGGTAAAACACTTTAGCGGTTCCTGCTGGTAATTACCCTATAATTATAATATTAGGGATTTTTTACAACTGTAATGGTAGTTCCTTTTATAACACTGCACACTTAGGTAACACAAACTCAAAGGAGAAAACTATACTCACATGACTTTACATGTTGAGGAAGAAAGTTATAAATTATTAAGGGGCTGGATTTTTGCTGAATTATTCCTTTAATAAATCGATTACTCTGTGTAACTGTACACATGTGGTTAGAGCCCCAAAGGAAGTGTACACGTGGATGAGTGTATGTCACTTCTCACTTGTCTCTTGTTTGCAGTCTGAAGCTGAAGTCAGGTGCATTTCATAGAAAATATGAATGCGAACTACATCAGCCCAGGTGTCTCTGTGTGTGAGGAGCATGTCGATGGCACTGTGCTGCATGTAGGGAGCAGTGCCTATATCTCTCTGTCTCTCTCTTACCTCCACTCCCTGAACTTTCAACTTCATGTGATCCTCCCGCGTGGTCTTGCCGTCTTTCCTCTTCTTCCAGCAGTAGCCATCTTTCCTGTACTTCACCTTCTTCCTGTTGTACAAGATCATAGACCCATTCTGTGGCCTGAGAGAGAGAGAAAGAGAAAAGAGAAAGAAAGAGAGAGTCAGATTGAGCACACCACAACACTGATCACCCCTGATTCAACAGCACAAAATTAATGAATATTCATCCAAAGGTATGTTTGTTGAATTATCATCACCATGATATTATATATGCCTCCTTTTTTCTGTAGCTTATGATGTGAAAAGTAGATTTTTTTTCTCTTTAGGTGAGGTGAAACACCGGTTAGACTATGTTTCTTTCAGAAAAACATCCTGGAGAGAGAGAGAGAGAGAGAGTAATCTGGTATAGAAGGGGACAATGTGTGAGGGACTGCTACACAGGTTTAATTAAACGGTTTGAAGTAGATGCGGTCTCTCTACCATTTACATATAGACTCAGGTCCAAAAGACCAAAAGCTCCCCTTGACCATGAAAACGCATAAGATTTAAGAGTCTAAAACACAACAAACCATTTACAAACAACACTTTACATCTGCTTCCTTGAGCTATGACACTGTGAAGTTTATAGAGACAAGCAATCATTAAAGGTCGATACCTTTCTTTACAAAAATAACCACTCAATCTGCGAAAGTCATTTTAAAACCATTCACAGAGCCTCGGAGCTGTTACTGCAAACCTACAGCACATCTCTCTCATAACTGTTTATCAGGGAAGGAGTGGCATAAGCAGGAATGATGGACTATTCTCCAGTCCTCCGTATTACAGGCATTAATATCTCCATTGGGCCTCTTTATCTGCTACATCAATTCCCATTTGTATTGGGAGTTTATTGCTTGCTCGCTCCTTCACCATTTTACCATTTTATAGCATTCCTCACAGCTCAACCTGCTTGCTGTGTTTTGACACAGAGTGGATCGGTCAGAGAGCTGCTTTACTGGAGTTGGTTGGTGTAACGGAGAAAAACTGAAGCAGTAGGGTGTAGGCACCCGTTAGATTTATTGAAACAATTCTTCAGTTCAGTGTCACAGTTCATGGCAGGTGTAAGGAAACAGGCAGACAGCATTTTACAGGCTAATCAAAAAAAAGTAACCCAAATAAAGGCAGGAAGAGGTCAGAACTGAGAAGTAACTCAGAAACTCTGGAAACTCAGGAGAGGAAAACAAAACAAATAACAAAGTAGATAAGGCAGCCTGGCACTGCAGAAAAGCTATGCATACAGAAGGGTGTGGTTGCAGGCTTCATTACAACAAAGCAGGAGCACTCAATGGCTTAAAGCCTGAGACCAATTGATCAAACAAATCAAGACAATCAAGAATGTGTCTACTTTTGTAGAAAACCTGTAGCCACAACAGGCTTTGGAGATAAGATTTGAGATACCTAGCATTGAAGATTTTTAAGGAGAAACAAAACAACAAAGGGCCAACACCAACATTACTAGTGATGGCCACAAGTGGGACACAATAAATAAGAATCAATAGGGATTAGGAAAAGGAGGAGACACAGAGTTACAAACAAATGGTGTTTTGAGGTCGTATTGAGACTGTCATTCACCAAATTCACCAAATCTGTAGATGTTCAATTTTGGATTTTCACTGGCAACCAGAGAATTATGTCTTGTTGGGCATGTTCAGGCTGTATCAGAAAATATACTGGCTGCTCATAAGTTATGACTCCTAAACCAAGTGCATCCACAACTTCCAAAGCTTCTTTAGAGTGAGCTCAGACATTATTGTACACCATAAGAAGAAGAATAAGCCTTATAAGAAAAATAGTATGCTGTTTTTTTCAAGCCAAGCCAATGAAGAGATGACTAGAGTAGAACCAGAATGGGGCAGAACTATAAAAGTTCTAAAACAGAAACCTAGTGAAGGTGGTTCTGCGACAGTTCAGCTATCATTTATGAGATTGGTCCTGCGTTTGGGGGCGGGGGAGGGTTGAACTGGTACCGCTCATTTTTCACCTGCGTCGACCAATTCACCGAGACATTTTTTTGCTCAGACTGCCAAAACAAATGGAGGTAGCCTTCCAGCCCACCCTGTGTCAATGCTGTGTTGGCAGTGGGCCCTGGTCATTGCGACCCTGTTGAAAACTTCCAGTAGTACTTAGGGAGGAAGAAAGAAAAGAAAAAAGTGAAGCAGCATAATGAGCGATTAAAGTTTGCACGGAAAGGCGTGGAAATTTGAGGAAATATATTTTTCTCCCCCTATTTAAGGAGGAGGCGAGCGTTTTGTATCGAATGTTCACAGTGGCTTTAATATTTTAACAGGGCTATTTATCGTCACAGTGTGAAAGCTATTCGCTCAGCTCCTTTTCCTCCGGACCTGTGGGGAAGCCATTCTCTTTTTTAATTGAAGGCAGTTTGTTCCCAGGAAAGAAAAAAAAAGAAAAGCACTTTAGCTGGGCTTGCAAGGCGGGCCCCGAGCACATTCTCAGCAGCAGCAGCGGGCCGTCTGCTCTCTGCTCTGCCTCTGTGTACTTAGGCGATCCAATTAATCTTATCGGAATTATACATATTTATACATGGAGAGCAGGACGGCGAAAGGAACGCTAAAGCGCTTCGTTATCAGACGAGGATGACAGGAGGCCCCTTCTGTTTCAGCAACTTAATGTACCAAACTAAAGTGGAAAAAAATATGTGAAACGAGAAACGTATGTGTTCTTAAAGGGACACGCAGCTTCAAGAAACTCACCCAGGCCTTATCTACGGAAGTGTTCATATTTGATTTACAATATGATTTTCTAGCTCTTAATGGCTATGTGCAGGGTGTGATGAATTATGAATGGCCTTGGCATGTTTTCATAATGCATACAGAAGATATACACCCTGCTGTAGCAACATTTGAGTACTAATATACATCCAGATACAGTACAGTAATTATGGCAATAATTTATACAGCAATGTAATTCCTAAGTGGAAGAATCTATGGAGTGCAATTAGTCATTAATTAAAGTTAAGCCACATGAACGTAATGCATGAGAACAGATTAGTCTGAGGAGAAACGTTAAATATTTTCCTCACTGACTCTGGGAATATATAACCCTTCACTGATCTCACAAGTTTGATATCTTTGCATGCCCTCGGGTTTCTGCATTATTCATTCATAAAACATAAGTATATGCTAACTAACTCTCGGCTGTGTGGGTGGTTTTCAGTATGAATGAGTGAAAATGCTGTTAACATAGTTAAGGCAGCAGAGGCACTGGAGAATGGCACACAATAATAACACTGGTGATCAAGCCACTTCAGGCAAAGCGTAAAAGGTGACAGAAGACACTGCAACTGCGAATGCTAATGTGTTTGTCTGGAAATATGGGTGAGTCATATATGGGGAAGAGGGTGTGCTTGTGTTTCATACATTTTCAGGACAAAATTGTCCCGTTGCACTAGCCTTTCAAAATTCAAAACTGGGAACAAAATTATTTATATTTGATTTCTAAGGTTAAGGGTGGAGTTAGATGTGTAGGGTTAGGTTATGAAAAAAAAAAAAATATATATATATATATATATGTATAAATATTAGAGGTGGGCATAGATTATTATTTTTTTGTAATCTTGGCGTTAACGGCGTTAACGCGCGCGAGATATATACAATATTTATAAAATATTCATAAATATTGTATATATGACACTTTCCTGATACAAAAAGGTGCTTGCATACTAATACAGTATCAACTCCATAATTATTCACACTCTTGGTAAAGATGGTGGGAAAAGGTCATTTGTGGTTAACTAGCTCAATCTCACACTGAGAGATCACCTTTAAGTGAGGTAAAATTAAAATGCATACTTTTTACATTTGGATGCATGTTTCAGATCATTGACCTGCTGGATGATTCTGCAAGGCAAATGCAGCCATTACTGAGGGTCTCTCAAAGAAAAAGATCCTTTAGCATATGTAATAGTGGAGATTCTTTTCTGCATAACCATCCTTCTTCTAACGCCAAATCCACCTTGAGAATATATTGCTGAATCTGACCATACAACCAGATTGTAGTCAAAGTTCCAGTAGTTACATGTAAGAAAAGGAGGAGGCATCTCCTGTAAATCTCTACACACTAATAATGGAATTATTTCTAACCATGCACCACCCTAAAGAGATTCAGTACAGTTCAAATACTTTTAAACATTAATTTTTAATTATTGCCCTGAACACAAGTGGTCATGTATTTATTAGTGTGCTGTTATCTCTTATATTTACTGTACAATTTATTAAGTTCAACACAGCTTTTTGTTGATAAATGATGGTGGGAATTTGCCTTCTGTGTCACCACATATGTATTCCCTTGAAAAGTGCTTTGTCTACGAAGAAACACAGGCAAAAAAAGACAAATACTAACCCTAAACCTAACTGCGTAGCACAACAGCAGTGTTTTGAAAATGATATTTTCCCACAATCAACTACAATAGTGTTGTTTACCCTTCCTGGAGTCAAGGAGAGGCAACGTAACCACTCCTCTCTCCTGTCTTCAAATTTTACCTTTTCACCTTGCTTGCTGATCTAATAAAAGTGATAACAGTGATAACAGCGATGGCAGCTGATAACAAACAACCCTCTGTGTATTCCCTCACTCACCATCACTTCAATGTCATCAATCATGCACATCAATCAATCATTTCATTACCATGACGATGGGGCTGGGCCCGCTTGTGGCATGCTTATGCTGCGATACATGCCACACACACACACACACACACACACACACACACACACACACACACACACACACACACACACACACACACACACACACAGACTCTGCATAGTTGCTGGTCTGCTGGTATGTGTAATGTAATTACAGAGCAGACACAGTGTGATTTGATCTGGACTGCCAGCATAAGGTTGGCGATGGAAAACATGATTTCATCATTGCTGGGGTGTCTGTAATAGACGATGGTGGGTTGGGCTTGAAGAAGAGTACTTTAAATGTAAATTTACAGAACACACACCACCTTGCAATATACAATACAGTAGAGGTCAAAAGTTTGGCCACACCTATCTGAACATATGTTAAGACATTTTATAGACATCTAAAGGCTATTCTTGAGAGAACACTTCTTTGATTGATCAGCTGGATAGTTTTTGGTGCCTTTTTGTCGGCACCCACCAAATGTCCATGTATGGTTTAAAAACATGAAGTGCATTGTGCAGACTAAAGGTTTTTCATTAGGTGCGTTAAACCATACATAGTTAAAAAAAAAACAAGTGTTTACTTTTTGCTTAATTTTATGTTCACTGTACAATTTGACTTATTGCATTGTTTTAATTTCCATAGCCTTTTTTTATTAATGTAAACAAATAAATAAATGAGAACAATAAGGAAATGCAATAAAACCTTTAGTAGGTTTGTCTATAAATGAGGTAAGTGAATCAGGTGAAAAAATGCAAGTAAGGTCATGTGTTAATTCAAGGTTTATTGTGTCTAATGCTACTGTTCTAACTTACATTACCGTTGCTGGCCATGGTACAACAGGTCAGGACAGCAGAAAGGTAGGCCTTCCTACTTTCGTTTGGTTGCCTCCAACCAAGCAAACTGATGTCCCTGTGGAGCTTATCTGGATGAAGGACCCCAGAGAGGCTCTGAAAGGGTATAAATAAAGGGCCCTGTCTCTGTCACTACCAGCCCACAAGTGGATTAGAAATTGTGTGTTTGTGTTGTGAGTTTGGAAGGGGACGGCAAGAGACTAGTCCCTTATCTCCAGAGAGCAGAGAGCACCAAGCTGCCAAGGAATCAATAAGGTGACCACAGGCAAGTTTAAAATGCTGCGTGGCTTGTCCATGAGCGCGCTTGGTCAGGGTGGGCTTCTGAAGGCCATGGAAAGGCCACGACATTCAGAGGTGAATAATTGCATTCGGTAGCTGCTTCGTATGATTGGATTCCTCATGCTCATTTTCTGGATCTCTAACCGCAGGGTCAAAAGTCAGCTGCGAGCGTGGCATTTGCATCCGCGGTATAAAATTGTGCTAACTTGTCAGGGTATGACAGGAATATGCGGCTCCTAAAGATCCATAAGAGTGAGCTGTCATAGCCCGTGGTACCAGGTGAAGTCTTTGCAATTTTTGACTTGCTTGGGATTTCAGTGTTTTGTTTGCCTTCAGGTTGCAAAATGCCCTATTTATGAGATTAAAAACCCACCAACGACTTTCAAAAAGGTAATAAATAAATTGTTTACTTCCTCTCCGTATGGGGAACATTTTCACGCAAAGCTTGGAAATTCTATTGTTCTGCTGAAAACTCAAAAGGGTCCCAAAGAGAGTTCAAGCGCAAGCATACTCTCTAGAGGCTTCAAAACCTAAAAAAAATTGCATTGTTTTCTCACTTTCCATTGCAGAAAGAGAAAGAGAGAGAGAGAGAGAGAGAGAGAAAGAGAGAGAGAGAGAGAGAGAGAGAGAGAGAGAGAAACACTGTGTATCCTCCTGTTTGGTAACCTCAGTGTTATCTGGTATAGAAGGGGACAATGTGTGAGGGACTGCTACACAGGTTTAATTAAGCTATTTGAAGTAGAGGCGGCTGCACATGAATACATCAGTGTGTGGCTGTGGACTATCAGTGTTTGTCAGTGGCGAGGCCTCCTGCCCGTCTGCCTGTTTTACACACACATACACACACTCAGTGTGCTTCATCCTCTACCCCTCCTCAATCCTTCACCGAACACCACACCCACAGGGAGTCAAATTAATTTCTCGCAAGACTGCAGGGTATTAAAAAAGAGAGCGTCTGGAAAGGACATTGTCTTTGAAAGTGAGCCGATCTTCAGTCTATTGTTATATTGAGTAAGGATCCTCACCGAGCCTCGTTGATGGAGCTGCGTCCTTGCGTAATGCGTCACGCTACTGGAATGCACCGGCATGTCTCCTTAAAAATCCATCTCCATCAGCAGATCTATCTGCGTAATCACTTTTATGACATCTTGATCAACTACAACACTTTGCCAACTTAGGCCTGCCACCGACTGTGCAGTAGCAGAGTTTATCACATGTCACACAGTAGCAGATGATGCCAATAAAGTCTAGGCCAAATTCTGACTGTGCAATATTGTTCATGTTCCTGAGTACTGCAGGTCAAGTCATACAACAATGTTCATATAACTATTTGCCACACTATTTGCTATACAGGAATGGGATTCACCTTTTTAAATAAAGTAGGTTTATGTTTATTTTTCTGTCCATTATGAGGCAGCTAGATATGCCATTTCAACACTGTCAACATTTTTTGATGATCACTGAAGGAACAACACTGTGAACACTGTATGCTCATGTATCCTCAAAGGTACAAAATGCTCTTTAGGGTCCCAGGGGTTATGGTTAGGTTTAAATTAGTTATGAATGTATCATATGTCTGCTTTCCCTGGGGAAAAGGTGCTGATTTAAAATGGAAAAATGGCAAAAAATAAAAATGTATTGTGTGGAATCAATGCAATCTAAAAGTATAAAACTGTAGTGGAATGTACTACATGGTTCTCACTACTGAGTGAGAACCGTGACTGGCCCTGTGACTCTTAATCACACAGTATACTTTACTCTAAAAGAAACAGGAAAAAAAAAATCAACCTCAGCTACGTCTAGCTCCGTTTTAAGCTTGATGTTTCTTCATGGCCAACCTGGGCCATCCCTATATATTTCATAAGCCAGACCAATCAGTGGCCCCCTGGCTCTGCCCTATTTAAAACCTCCTTCTAAATACAGCACAGTACATCCTCTGCTCCCCGCCTGCCTCTCTATTGCTTCTCCACTGCCTCGTCTCAGTGTAGACTCAGTCCATTCCCATTCTCGTCTCATCCCCTGTCTCACACCTCTGTAATTTCATATCCATCATTAAAAGGCTTGGGGAGAACGAGGCTCCGCCGGAGCACCAGGCTATAAAAAGCATTCCACAGACGAGTGCCTCGCCTTCCATTTCCATCTCTGTTGTAAATTGGCAATTTCTGGAGGCCTGACAACATTGTTCTCTCGACAAAGAGTGAGGAGAAGACAGCAGCTTATTAACCTGGCCTCAGATGCGCCCACCGTTCAGGTTAATAACCGCAAAGCGAAGCGTCCGGGGGCCCAGGGGAGAGCGTGCCGGGAGACTGGCGTTGACGATCATGCGAGAGACAGGCGGCAAAGCCCAGGAGCTGATTGCAATGAAATTAGATTCATCTCTGAAATGATACGAGGGGCCTCGGATGTTTGTCGATTTCATCCCTCTCAGATGCTTTCTCTGTCTCTGTCCCTCTCTCTTTCTCTCGCTCTCTGAGCTATGTCTTACCCTGTCTGTGACGAGAGTAGTACCTCACTGCTATCCTCTTATCTTCTCTCCATTCTTCCCATCCGCCCGCCCCATCGACACACTCCCCTGTCTCATTCCATCTCTGCTCCTCCTCCTTCTCTGTCTCTCTCTGCTCTCTTTTCCTCCCCTCACAAAGTCTACTCCAAACTTCTCTTTACTTCTCTTTTCCTAGAACTACTTCTGTTCTTCATTCTTAGAGACCAAAAGTCAAAGGAGATGTTAGTCTTTATTGTGTTTAAATATTAACATATCTCACATCTGGGAAAATTAAATAAAAAGTCTGAGGAGACCTCAACATCTTTTGAAAGGCTGAGAATTTTCAATTAATATGAAAAACATATCTGCAGCAGTTAATTTTTTATCCTTTTTGATCGTGTGTAGTTTAGACTTTGTGTACATTGCTACATGTTATAAGTGTTGTTTGTTTTTAGAATATCTAAGCAGGATATAATGTTTTTTTTTCAGATTTTTAGATCTTTCAATAATCTTAGTATGCCTGACCACTGCCAGATCTTCTAACATCTTTTAACACCCCAGACATTTTATTTTTGCCATCTAATTGTAGCACACAGTGGAACAGAAAAGTTGGCAAGCCAGCAAGCTATAGATTCAAACAGTGACACTACACAGTACAGGTTCAATGAAACAAGTGTAAATGATATAAACTATAAAAGTGCCCGAGAGTCAATAATCTGGCACTGGAGTGACAGAAAGAAATCAAACCTGTTCTCCATGGTGTGTGTGTGGCTATTGGACACTGCTGAACCACTGTAATACATTGTTTTTGTATGACGTTTTGTAGTCTTGATTATTTTCCACCACCGTCTTCCTCTTTCCTCTTTCCACCAGCCATCAGGGAGCTCCCACACCACTAATCAGTGGGCCCCCCATTAACGAGATAGACATGAAAAACTTATTTGAAATACCACCATCATTTAAAAATATCCGCATACATATCCAAAATACTTGCATCAGTTCATTCATGTCCATGAAAAACTACAACTATTAAAAAAAAATAATATATAGAATATATTAGTGAATTTTACACATATCTGCCTATTTAGCTTAAAGCAGTTTAGCTCCACCCAATCCATGACGTGTTTCAGTCCATAATGCCTTTTGAAAAGGGTACGATACAGGGCAACCACTCAGAACAGAGCTTGTCTATGTATATTAATCTTAAAGGTAGCACAGTAATGAAAGCCTTTTAAATTCCAATGGATAAAAGTGAGGCAAATTATTATGGAAAAAGGAATCAGGACCCCGGGGGAAAAAATTAAATAAAAAAAACGTAGGATGTAGGATGGGGGGCTTTTACATACAGAAGTATGTATTACCATTTTTATACCCATATTACTGTTATATCATCCAAACTTACGGACGCTTATTCCAAAGAGAGCTTTAAGGGTTGATGAGGACTGACTTCACAGCAAGGGGCTAAGATGAGCAGCGTTGGTGTTGTTCCCAAGGTAAATATTGTTTGTAACAAATACATAATGTTTTGGATTTGTTACAAAATGTGCCATAATGTTTTCCACAAAATGAACTTCGGCTTGTATTTAGCTAATACAAACTGATGAAGCACACACGCTAATTTAAAAGCATTTTGAAAAGCTAAGTGTCCCACACCTTTGACAGCTGGTGTATATAGATACATCATTGTGTTCTCTAAGCTGACTGACACAGCACAAAACTATAGTCTTTGGTAGAGGACAACACTTGGTGGCTTTAAAGCTGCTGGTGTTAACTAAGCTATTTATCTAACAGTGCTGTTTGCCTCAGCAGTTTGGTGCTTGCTCCCTGAGGAAAAACAGAGAGAGACAGAGGGAGAGTGTATGGCAGAGCAGTGGCTGAACGCTGAACAGTGTGTAGCATCTGCACTGCCCCAAGAATCAGATAGATGGGCTCTCATTGGACAGCGTAGAGCCAATCCAGCCCACAGACCGATACACTCCGACACACACGCAGCGACCGCTGGGGCCAGATATCGACCCGCTCAAGGCGTCGACAGCGTGGGGCGGCAGAAGTGGACAAAATATGAAAGAGAGAAAAAGACTTAGAAAAAGAAAGATGAGACAGAGGAAGAAAGAAAAAGAAGGAGGCAAATAACAATTAAGAGCACAGAGAAACAACAAAGCAAGCAAAAAAGAAAGAGGACAGAAAAGAATGCAATAACTTAAGAGCTTAAAAAGGAAAGCAAGAAAAAAGATAACAAGAAAGCGAAGAGAAAAAGTCAGCATTGTGAGTTTAATTTAAAATGTACTTTGTGTGGCAACAAGTCATTTAAGTGCTGCATTTAAAGGGGACATGTTAGGCTAAACACACTTTAGTTATAATAGGTCTATGGGCTAAACAAAACATGTTCAAGAAATTCTTCGTACAAAATCACTCTCCCATGAAGAGATCTCACCAGCTTTATTCTTGACAGTTCAGTTAAATCGGTCAGAGCAAATCAACAGCTCAGATGAACAAAAGGAATGTTCATCATCAATACAAACATAAAATCAACCATTGGCCTTCAGTGCATTAAAAAAGAGAAGCAGAAAACAAGAATAGAGGATAGAATAAAGGACACCTCTGTTCTGCACACTTCTGTTCTGAGAGCTGGCAGGAGCGGGCCAGGCAGTGTGTAGCGGCGGTGGCGGCACTGGGCCGTTTGATGAACAGCTGACAGGGATAAACAGAAGCTTTAGGATGACACATGCCAGTGAGATGAAGAGCATCCTTAAACAAATCCCTGCATATCCTCTTTATCCCAGCACTAAACCAGAGGGATAGAAGACAGATACATATTTCACCAAAGTGCCAGGTGCTCAACTATAAGGTGCCACAATGTGTCCGACTTTCTTTTATACGATGTGTGCTCGCATTGAACGGTGCTATTCCATTTACACCACTGAGAATCACCCTCATCTTTGGTTAGCTCCACTTCTACTGCCTCTGGCAAATATGTGTGAAGGCATATAAGAAGAATTGTAAAAAATAATAGTTGAGTAATTCCAGTAAATGCCTGGTTGGTAGTAAACCTGATGTATTTCGCATTCAATCAAACTATAGAAAGTCTAATCTAAGTATAAGGGCCTGATAAAGAGCCTGATTGGCTTGTCTGTCTGTCTGTCTGTCTGTCTACTGTTTATTTGGGGTGGAGATGTTAACCAAAACTTAAAAACTCACATAAACATAAAACTTCAATATACTATATTTAAACAGTTTAAAAATAACATCCATGATGATTATACTTCATAAAAATTACACTAAACTAAACTAAATTAAACAAAAAAATTACAGACATGTATCCATTTTATCACACAAAAATCAGTAGGCCTTGGCCCTGAGGGTTCCCGTTACTTTACAGTATAACAAGCCACTACTGACCAAGGCTGACTATCAGTGGCCCAAACTTAAATCGCCTGCAATTGTCAACATCTCATAACCTTTTCTTCCCCTTTTTCTACACTGTATTAAAATATCAGCATTGCATTATGTCAACATTATATGATGAACATGTGAGTCAATACAAACAAACCTTTAAAGCTTCTTTTTAAGTTACATTAACTGACTGAGCTGACACACCAGCAGTCAAATCGCACTTACAGAATAATGAGGGACAGTGAACAGTAGGTTAGAGGATACGTGAAAAAAGAGAGAGTGGAAGGCAGACAGGGGCAGAGTGAAAGAGATTGAGAGGGAGAGAGAGAGTGTGAGAGACTGAGAGAGAGAGAGAAAGAGAGAGACAGACAGACAGTGAGAGAGGGAGAGAGAGAGAGAGAGAGAGACTGAGAGAAAGAGACTGAGAGAGACAGGGACAGACAGAGACAGACAGTGAGAGAGAGAGAGAGAGAGAGAGATACTGAGAGACAGAGAGAGAGAGAGAGATACTGAGAGACAGAGAGAGAGAGAGAGTAAGAGAGACAGAGAGAGAAAGCGACAGGCAGGGGAAAAGGCCTTTCTCACAGTTTTCTACTGTAACATATGGTCCTGACACTCGGGGTCATCAGCAGATAAATACTGCATCAGCAGTGGGCCCAGTGCTCCACACTTTCTCCCACATGCCCCCCACTGCTGCCACCAGCGGAAACAAAGAATATCAATGACCACTCCACCTTCCCTGTGGTCACCCCTGCTTCTGATCCTTTTGACCCCCATTTCCTGCCTCCATCTCCCCGCCCAGCGGGAGCTCTCTCTGGACTCTCTCTTACTCCTCCCCTCTCGTCCTGCCTCGTCTTCTCCTCTTTTCTCACACAAATGCAACTTCATGAGCCACAGCAGATTAGCACTGTCTGCCACATCCAAGGAAGCCGCTGTGCTGTTATTGTGCCTTATGGGAGGACAACATAGAAACTGTACAATACCTTTTCTCTATGTGACAAATACATGGGTTAAAAGGACTACATTATTCATTCTTCTTTTTTTCATTTTTAAATGACCATCTTCTAAATTCTGAGGAACTAAATGTGTTTTATTTTGTAGCTGTGGCTCATGAAGTTGCTGGGGAATATGCCAAAAGGCAAAAAGGGCCTAATTTAAGCAATCTAAAATAGAAGATTATGTTTATTTTAATTTATTTGTTTGGCATTACATTCATCCATTATTTTGTAGTGTGATATTAATAACATGTGAAAAATAGTAGAGTAAAATCTTTCTAGGAGTAGCTGTGTCCAAACCTTTGACAGTTGAGGAGTAAAAAAGCAAAACAGGGAAAGAGGAAGAGCAATCCTCAGCTTGGCAAAACAAACAAAAACAGGCGAATTCTTATCTTGTCACTTTTCTTGACAAAAAGGCTTTCCACCATCCAGGTGGCTCCGCAGGTGGTGGTGGCAGAAGATTCTCTGCCTTCTTTCTCTATCAAAGGGCAACGTCAGAGCTCCTAAACATCCCATTACCTTCACGACGGCCAAGCGCCGCAGCTGGGCGTTAAAAAAAAAAAGCAAATGCCTCCACACAAGTAGCCCTTTCAGTTGATGGCAGTAGTTAAACTTTGGCTCTTTTTTTGTCTCTTTACTGCTCTCATTGTGTATGTGGAGGATAACTGCAGTCTCATAAAAGCAGACGCTTTTGTCCCACAGTGTCAGATTTACACTCCTTGTTAAACCAATGACACCCTCCATGCTTGACGGCTTGTCAGTGTTTTTTTGCTGGCTGCCTGTTTCAGCCGGCCAAACACGCTTTTTAAGATTACGTTTCATTAGCAAATACAGGAGGTGATTGCTGCAAGTGACCAAACCAATGGAAGAGTCTCCAGAGTGCCCCTGGGAGCCTGGAGGCTGGCCTTAGCTTGAGCAAATAGTGGATTTTGTCTGAATTCTTTTGTATTTACAAGAAGTTTGTGGCTCATTGCCACCTGTTACCCATGATTCAAAGACTACTCATGATTTCCGAGATAATAAGGCGTCCCATACAGAAGGAATGGCTGATGTGGCTGCCTGCCATGAGTGTTAAACAGAACTTCACTAAAAGGACTAAATCAACACTGTGACAATAACACAGATGTGTATATGGCTATTAATGTTAACATTTTTGGGTCGGACTCAAATTGCATGTTTGGGTTTTCTTGCCTCCCAACTATGTTTTTATAGTTTTTATATTACATTCACTTGCATTAGCTTTTTCCTAGGTTTATTTGTGACAAGTTAAATGTAATAGAAATAGAGTCACAGAATTGAGTAGAGGTTAAGCTGATCGTTAAAATCATTGAACTCTCAATTTTGTTTTAAAATCATATTCTAAATTAAAAACTTGATTCAAATGTGTAAAAAAGTATAAAACAAAAAACATTAAACAAGAAAGCATCAGAGAAAATGGTTCAGAGTACAGTTTAGTTTAAGATTTTTGTTTTCACAAATCATTAATTCATTTCGTTATTGCAGTGTTATGCTCAAAGTCTCCAAAATGGCATCAGAGGGGCGGAGCTAATTCAAACTTCTGTATGCCTGGGTTTGCCCTTGAGAAATAACTTGTTTGTGCTATCGAGTCCCATGGGGCTATGAGTGTGTGAGTATGGGTGTGTGTCAGAGTGAGAGAGAGCTGGGAGGGACTGGAGGAATGAGAGTGTTTAAAATAAACTCATTAGCATGACTTGATGAGGTTCAGAGGGAGTGCAAAAAGGAAGGGTGTGTTCATTGGTGTGTGCGTGTGTGTGTGTATGTGTGTGTCAGACAAGGTGACCTAGAGGGTTAACAACATAGTAGATGGAGAAAGTGAGAGACACCCCATCTTTCCAGACCTATTCACAGTATATCCATTTTTTTCAGTACAATCTGTTTCTATTTTGCTTGCAGTTTCGCATAGTCAGTAAACATTCAAACAACATTTATTTAAAAAAAACTCTATAATGGTGACATGGTACATGCAGCAAACACAGAGAAAACAGAATGGACATATCACTCGAGTAGGTTATTTGATTAAAGAAATATGCTTATTTGCAGCACTTTTAAAATGCATATTTATAAATATGCTGTGGACTCTGGAGCACTGGAACTGCCAGTTGAATACCTGCACACACAGGACTGCTGAGAGAAAGAACTGGCCAGTGCTCACATCTCACTTTCAGAACTTCCACGATTCATTACCGCACTCATTTTGGACTATTTGTACCTCCAAATGCTTGATTGTGATGCAAGGTGGCTTGCCGCTAAACGCAATTCATCAATTGTGGCCTTTCGCGATTAACTAACTGCAGAGGCCAAGAATGTGATTAATATATATTAATCTACTACATACTGAACTCACTCAACGTAGTTCAGCCAACTCAATCAAACCAAAGCACCTTCACACTAATTACTGCCTGCGCTGTCTTTTTATATTTTAATAGTGGCCTTTACAATACAGATATTGCAGAAGGCTGTGATATGCAAATGAGCCCTCCAAGAAACCTCTAAATGTTTTTTCAGACATTCTCAGACATTCCAGGTGAGTATTCAGTTGATATTTTGATGATAAATGCATTTGAATGACCCCAAAAAGGTAAATTATTTTCACCATAATAATGCAGGAACCCTTTTAATCAAGGTTCCATAAGAGTTCTCCAGTGTTTTTGTTTTCATTTTTAAATTTAAAAAGGACACACCAGTACTGATTGGTTTATTTTAGAATTTAATGCTAAGCTGGTAGTCATCAACAATAAAAGGTAAACCTATATTTGAATTTAAAAACTTTAAAAAATAAAACTGTGGCATACACTACTAACAAAAAAATTCTAGTTATCCAGGTAGTTATTGAAAAACAAGTTCCCCTCAGAGTCTATAGCATGGGGGCGGAACCATTATAGCACCTGCA
>JBBPDB010000134.1:9140076-9155136 GCA_037974465.1 Brachypetersius altus
TACAGATATTGCAGAAGGCTGGGATATGCAAATGAGCCCTCCAAGAAACCTCTAAATGTTTTCTTCATTCTCAGACATTTCAGGTGAGTATTCAGTTGATATTTTGATAATAAATGCATTTGAATGACCCCAAAAACGTAAATTATTTTCACCATAATAATGCAGGAACCCCTTTAATCAAGGTTCCATAAGGGTTCTCCAGTGTTTTTGTTTTCATTTTTAAATTTAAAAAGGACATGCACACTAGTATTGATTGGTTTATTTTAGAATTTAATGCTAAGCTGGTAGTCATCAACAGTAAAAGGTAAACCTATATTTAAAAACTTTAAAAAATAAAAAAAACTTTAAAAAACTGTGGCATACACTACTAACAAAAAAATTCTAGTTATCCAGTTTGTTATTGAAAAACAAGTTCCCCTCAGAGTCTAGAGCATGGGGGCGGAACCTTTATAGCACCTGCAAAGAGGGACCAACTCCATATGAAAGTCTGAATGCAGTGTTATTAAAGGCGACTTATATGGAAATAGAGTAATGGGAGCGATGTACATGTCGGCTGGTTTTCTCGGGGGTCAGGCGTCCCATTACTTTTGTCCATATTAAATAGCTGCATAATGCTCGCAACACTTCGATGAACTTTCAAAATAAAATGATTTTTAAAAACCTGCGTTAATGTGCGAGGTTTATAACATTTAGCAGATGCTGTTATCCAAAGCTAACTACAGGGGACAGTCTCCCAGTCTATCTGGAGCAACTTGGCATCTTAACTTGGGACTCCAGTGGTGGTATGCTGAAGGTAGGAACCATGACCTCTTGGTCCAGAGGCAAGCATCCTACCCACTAGGCCACCCCGCCCCCATATACTGTATATACTGTATAAATACATATAAAATTCCCCCTTTAAAAAGTGATACAGCAATCTGTATTGCCAACAGAAGTGTAAAGCCAATTGCAATATGTAACCCTACAGCTGCAGTATCATGTAGCCCTGTGCACGTCTGCTGTTCTATTCCCATCTGCTCTCCTGTATATCCAAGTTGATCGAGTATTCTAAGACCGCTTTCTCTCTCTCTGGGTCTGCAGGGGGAGAGAGTTTGCTCAAACTCACGGTATCTGTACACAGGTCTGTCCTTTAAAGTTTGGCTACGGAATGTGTTTGCTCAGTGTGAGACAGCGCCCATGACTGAGTGTTGCATTACACAGCAGCAGGAGTGTCATACATAATAAGGCAGCCGAGCGCTCAGAGACAAACCCCGCGCTTCTCGCCTCTCAGCACCAGCTCAAGCATGCCTGGGGATTCTGCTAATGCGGGTGTGGTTTTACCTGCGGCTACAACGAGCTGTCTTATAGCGAGGGAAACGATCCGCTTTACAAATCAATCAATACCTGAGCTGTGAAGGTAGCATGTGCTTGGTGAGAAACATCTACAATCTTATATTCTGTATGTCTACTTTGATAAATATGTAATTGGTACCCAAATATTCAACGTATCTTGTTCTCTTCTATGAATCCCACCTCACTGACTCACTACTTGCAATCAGAATCAGAATCAGAACATGTTTCTTTCCCTGAGGAAATGTATTATGCTGCACAGACACAGAAAGACAAGAACAATATAAAGCATAATACAAAGTCCAAATAAAAAATGTGCAGAAAATACCCTGAAAATGCTTTGTACTAAATGCACTGTTCTATACATTAGGCTATATAATAGGACTCGCTTTGTTGTTTCTTGCTCATGTGTGAGAAGCTGTAGCTACATCTGGTTGTAAGAAGAGCTAAATCTCTTTGGATGTGCATGTAGGCTAAAGTGAGGATGGTACAATCCTTATATTAACAGTTCTGTGCACCAAAATATGGGACAAATCGCACCTCGTGCCATAACACAAACCATAGGCGTACTGACAGTTTGCCGTCGAGTGTTTCCGATGTAGAAAATCACTTCCTAGCCTCCCTCTGCAGTTTACCTGCATCACCTGCAATAACAGATTATTAATGTTTGCTTGTTTAGATGGTCTATCATGAAGTACAGAAAACTAAACTGTATTGTAGGTTTATGAGTGTGGCTACTACATCTATAAATAGGTTCTAGATTAAATTAAGTTGCGGTCAGAAGATCATAAATGCAAAAAGCCTCTGTTTCCACAAAGGCCCCTGTGGAGCGCTTTTAGGTCCTCACCAATGTCAAAATCAAACCTACGCTCTTGGTAGTCGCTGTGTACACACGGCTTCAAGGTCACATTAAAAGCATAATACTTGCTTCACTTTGCTACTACAGTGAGAATCCAAATCATGCATATACTGAACCTGCATGATGGGAAAACTACTGGCTACTGGCTGGTATTAATTACCAGCAGTTTCACTGGTGTGCTATGATCAATGAATTGGTAATCTAAACACAAAACATATTTAAAATAACAATACTCCTTTTTCAGTTTTGACACGTGTTTCATAATTCCCTTTGAATGTCTGAATAGGTTTATGACAGTTGTCATGAAAGAATTATGTAGGGGTTACATTGCCTTTTGAATGCTGTCAGTCAGGACAGTGTTACCTTTCCAGTAAGTCACATGCCTGAAATGGAAATAATAATCTGTCTGACATCAATAGATTTACAATGATATTCTATAAGGAATTTGATATGAACAACATATCATGTGATACTTGACCTTACTGTACAAATAATGCCCATTAAGAAAGCGAGGTATCACACACTGACCTTAAATCCAGGGAAACTGACTGAAACAAAAGTCAGTGAGAAATGGAAAGTTTCTCACAAAGTTGCGCTCCAGAGGAGCTTGAGGCAAAAGTGACTCAGTAACGCCTCCCTCTCTCTCTCTCTCTCTCTCTCTGTCTCTCGCTCTATTCCACTAGCTGAACACATTTCTATTCTACCTGTGTGAGGTCCTCCAGATAGAGCCACAGAAGCAGAAATGATTGTAATTACTCTTTAATTTATTGACTAATGGCTGCAGCCTCCCCTGACAGCTGCAATTGTTCTAATGTCCCCGCCACCTAGACACAGCTCAAGTCCTCTTTGAGCACCATAACTAAAATAATTTATCATTACAAGCACATTAAATTGAAACATATAGACCATAACTGCTGTAATTTATATCATTTTGGGCCAGTGGATTTTTTTCACTTCCCATTCTGAAGAAAAGGCCTGTTTGTTCAGATAGCTAAGGGCTGCCTCAGATGAGGCCAGAGCCGAACATACTTCTTTGGAAATCTGAAACTTAACGATGCAGTCCGCAACAGGAACGGATTAATTATGGAATAAGCCGATCAATATCAAACTGACTGCTCTTACTTTACCGACAGGCACGGCACCAGCAGGACTGACTTCATCATTCTGAACAGAGACAACATCAACCCCTTAAAAAACACGAACGCTTGAAATATGCAGCCAATCACCTTAATAATCCAATTGTAAACTGCAGGCTTATCATTCTGTTATTAATCTGGAGGTTTATTATTCATTACCTACCGCAAATTATTCAGTAACAAAAAAATAATGAATAAACAAAAGCTAATATTTAAACGTATTTATTATCCTTATGGCACATTTACATATACTTGTCAGTGTATAATAGAGCACTACTACACATCCCTGATCCTAGAGACCAAAAAACATCTGGCCCACAAATGAATATGCCTTTTTCTGTGTTGAACGTATTTTGTGTTGAATGTATTCTCTGTAATTAACTAGTAATGCCAAGACAAAGTGGGTACAGCCACACATTTTTTTTTACACACTGTCCTGCAATAGATCCAATTAACCTGGGCTAATTATGCTCTGTTTGTAACTGAACATGCTGCATGCAAGTGTTTTTTTTTTTTAATACTGACAGTATTTAAAAAATATATATGTAAAGGAAATCTCAGAGATCCTGAATTGTCAATGAATGAATTATGGAATTCCTCTGTAATGTCTTTGTGATTCAGAGGATCCAGTGAAATTCAACAAGAAATATACACAGGACGAAACATAACAAGCTTGCTGCTTTTTTCTCACCACAGAGAATAATAGAAGTGATTTTTAAAAACTGCAATAATTCTCAGGTATATGCTGCTAATAGTAGGTGGACCTTTGCTCAGTTTCAAGTGATTAGCTACAGCCTCAGTAAAGTGATCATTTCAGCTGCACTGCGAACACATATTGTTGCCATATCAAGAATAATCCTGTGCTGCACCTTGTCATGTACATCTAGCCCTGGATTTGCTCAGTTCAACCAATCCAGAGTTATGCTCTCCTTTCCATCCTTCACATTCATGTTTGTTTCTGCTGGCGCTGTTTTCTGCGCCTCAGTCTCTTGTCTTGTTCTTCTCAGCTGTCAGATTGGTGGGTCTGATCAATAGACTGATGCAGGGCTGGTGCTGGGAGGACACAAGTGGCCCGTCCTCTGTGGGGGACGATAAGGATACACACGCACTCTCTCTCTCTCTCTCTCTCTCTCTCTCTCTCACACACACACACACACACACACAAACAGAATGAAGGCAAAACCCCTCCCCCTCCACCCACACACTATGCCAGGCCATGGCGGTGAAGGCATTTGTGTGTGTATAAAAAGGACAATAGGGTGTTTTGAGGCAAGAACAAAGTTTCCTTAGGCTTGTGTGAATGTTTCTGAGAATGGAAAAAGGAACAATGTAAGGAAACATTGCAGTGATAGTTTATTCAGAAAGGCAAATACACACCCTCAACTATTGTGTACATAATAAATAATATGTCACGTTTTAGTGCACTTCTATTGAATGCTAAGCCATGACATAAAAGATATTACATTGGTAATGTCGCCATAAAACAGCAAGAAAATCTCAGTCCTAAATGTGCTTTGAAAAGCATTTTCAAGCCACATAAAGTTTAACATGAGGCCGGCATCTGCCAAGGTTCCGCACCACAATGGGGCTTCGATTTCAGCGTCAATAGAACAAGCACAAGAAAGAAAAGGCGTGAGTGTAGAGAGAAGAGTTTTAAAGAAAAAAGAATCACATGCAATTGGTCTGTAATGGTGATAGCATGATGTTTGTTTTTTCATCTGAGATTCTGAGAAAAAACGAAGCAGATTACACCTCATACAAAAGCCTGAACGTTGTCGAGTGTGATGTACCCAAAGCATTGAGAAAAGATAAAAAAAAAAAAAAACTGAAGGAATGTTCCTGCACAGATACAGAATGCTGCTTAGCACTTTTTGCATTATAGGTGGAGAAATATTTATGCAATGCCTATTCTTGACTGCAGGGGGCACCCTAACATTGAATCTCCAGTCAACTGCCCACTTGACAAGGATTTGAACTTGCTTAATACCAGGCAAACCAAACTATGGCATGCTGCCTTCAGTGAATGTGGTTCCTTAAATGTTTGCTTCCTGACATCTTCAAAAAGACATAACGCATCTATAAATGGCATCGAATCTCCAAATGATCAATGTCTAGCACTCTGACATCTCTGACATCACCCAGAGAATACCTACAACAGTTTGATCTCTTTATTCACTGATTCATAAAAATTCTAATCATCTTTCAACAGATTCCGAACAGTCCTGTGGAGAGCCCCCTGGACCAGGCCCTCCAGGCAAGCCTTAGCAGCCCACTCTGCAGGGAGAGCGAGTGACCTCACCTCCCATCCGGCAGCTGGCACGGCTGATGGATGAGAAACATATGGCAGGAGGAGTGTACTGCCTCACGTTCCGGATAAAGCGGGAAAGAGAGTGGGGAGCATAAGGACATGAGGAAACTCAACGTTCATTCTCCTTCCTTAACCTCATATTCCCTCTGCTTTCTCCTTTATCAATCTATCACCCTCCTAACCTCCTGTTATCTCCTCTCTCTCTCTTCTCTCTCTCTCTCTCTCTCACTCTCTCTCTCTTCTCTCTCTCACTCTATCTCTCTCTCTCTCTTTTTCTTTTTTCCATCTCCTCCCTATATTGCTTGGCACTTAGCGGGTCTACATTTTTGGCCCTCTGTACACACTCACCATTTTTTTTGGAGTTTCTCCAAATATTTCTTACCCATTCTAACACTCTACTCGTCTTCTCCTTTTATCTTCTCTTCTCTGATGCCTCTTCTTTTCTCTTTTCCATCCTTCTCTTTTCATCTACTCTTATCGTTCTGCCCTCTCCTTTCTTCTCCACCAGTTTCCTTCAATTTCTTTTTTTGTCCTCTATAATTTTCTCATCTTATTTCTTCCTACTTCTTTCCTTTAACCTTCTCAACTTTTCGCTCCCTTCTTCTACTCTCCTTAAGTTTTTTACCGTATTTATCTTCCTAGCCCCAGTGCTAGTACTCTCCTCTCCTTTCTTGCTATCTCTGTCTCATATGAAATTTGCTATGAGATGTGCTCCAGAGTCTTTGAGACAGAGTTTAAGTTTGGGACACACAAAGTGCATAGAGACTCCTTATCAAACTAAAGCATCAGGCCAAAAGTCTCATTTACACACTCACTCCTTCCCTCCTACTTTTTGATATGGAGTCATTTAGCATGACCTGAACTGCGTGTCTACACCATCACAGACATAAATGAGTTAATTAATCTCAAATAGACTTGCTGTTATCTATAATAATGGGACTATGGAAATATGTACACCGAATTGATATAATACATCCATATTTTTCAAACACAAGTCCACGTTTGCATGCATGCAGATTTGCACGATGCTAACCTGGCGGCTATGTGTTTCCTATAGCTGTTAGCAACTTTAGCCTTGTGATCTCGGAAAAAAAAAAACATGTCTAGGCTGTTCAACTATATCTGAGACAGCTGAAAAACTTTCAATTTGATATTCACAGAATTCCACAGAATTAAACAGATGAGTAAATAGCGCCAGTTAGACATGAGTGATCCATTCTCCATCCACAAACGTTTCTCTTGTGACAAAAGTCCCATTCAACATAATGAGAAACTGCAGCATACAACTCAGTCTTTGTCAAAATAACTACATTTACAGACTGATATTCATTTCAAATGAAGCACATTTAGCATGGTAGCAACCTCACTGTTTCCAATATGCCTAGTTTTGAATAGCAACATCCTAGTCCAGCTTCACAGCCTGGAAATGCCAAACATGCCTTGGCTGTTCAACTATATCTGAGGCAGTTCAAGACATCTTGCATTTGATTTTCACAGAATTCCACAGATTTTACAAAACTACTTTATTAAATGGTTAAAATGTAAATAAATGTAAATTGATGTGGAAATTTCTTTTTTGGAAACATGTAGACTGGACCAGCTCACAGCAGAGGTTATTAAAAGTGTGCAGCTGAAATGGCTACGAATACACTGCCTGATGTTTGATGGAATTAACTGGCCTTTAACACCTCGATTGCTTCCCCTCTTGGTGCAGTTTTGTCTGTCCTAAATAAAATTGTTCTAATGTTTAGGGAGCTTTTATCCTCGGGTCACGAGGCTCCTCAACCAGGACATTCACATTCACTCAACAGCACTCCCGTACCATAACGCTTTCTGCCTTCTTTCTTTACTATAAAAGCATATGACCGTTCACCATTTGCACAACGTAAATCTACTTATTCTCCATTGTAAGTGCTCAGATACATGTAGTCTCTTGATTGTGTATATTGTTAGATTCTGACAAATGTTGTTAACATTTGTATGTCTATTCTATTATTCTAGTCTTTTTTCTTGTTATTGCACTGACTCAGGAGTGATTCAGGATCACATTTCACTGCATGTTGTATGTGTGTAACAGTATACCTAACAAATAATCATATTACATCTTGATTCTTTAGCAGTTTCAGAGTGAAGAGTAAGGTTCTAGCTAAAGGCCAGAAGTAAGCACCTGGGTCTGTAGCCGATACTGGTTTGAAAAGTGAAGGTGTGTGTGTGTGTGTGTGTGTGTGTGAGGGAGAGAGAGCAGGCACAGCGTGCAGCTGCCTCTAGCAGTGTATGTGCTGGAACCGCAGGCAGAGAGAGGCAAGATGATCCCATCAGCCCTCCTGCTGAGAGGTCTGGAGACAACACACTTTCACTCCTTCCTTCAATTCTATCAACCACCCAAACCCTGCTGCGCTTGCAACATTTACATATTTCTGCAGTCCAACTGTGCCAAACTGGAAGAGGCAGACGTATGGTTGGACGTGGAGGGAAATTCAATAGATGAGTAAGTACCGACTGTAAGACAAGAGCGATCCGCACTCTGTCCACGACAAAAGTCTCATTCAACGTAATGAGCAACTGTAGCGTACAACTCAATCTTTGTCAAAATAACTACATTTACAGTGCTATATTGGTTTAAAATTATACATATTTTGCATAATCAGTGCAATGTCAGCAATGACAGCAATGCTATTATTTCCAGCATGTTTAGTTTTGTAAAGCTACAACATACTTCACATTCACAGGCTGGAATCTCGACTCGTCTGAAAACTTCTGTCCGGCTTTTTCCACCGAGAAGCACAGTATCTGTGGTCTGGAATACCTGTATGTGTTTCAGGGAGGTGTATCATTTCCCATCGCTCAGCAGAACTATGAGAGTAGGTGATGTACTCTCGAAGCTGTGCTGTGGTAACATGTATGCTGGTGTTAACAGTAAACACACACAACAGTGGCCCGACAAATCAAAGATCCGCACTACAATACTGTGCAAGTAGGTACCTATGCAAAGTGTTAAAACCATTTTTTTCCCTGTGTGCTTTTCTGCTAGCAAAGATAACAGTAGATTAAATGCAACCAAACAAGAAAGCAGTAAAAAGCTCCACAATTTGTTTTGTATGCTACTAAGTAGTGAATATTTTGTGGAGAACACCTGTAAATATCAGGTGTTCTCCAGGCGTTGATTTGATTTGTGAAATGCCATCAGCAGCTCATGATTAATGCTGGATTTCCACAAGGACCTCTTTGATATACTGAACATAAAATCACCATTTACTGTGTAAAGTTATTTATTCATTCTTTTTAGTTTTATTTAGGATATTGAGTAATATTAATGTGTAAAATCACATTCTGCTCATCTAAAGAGTTTTTAAATATTATTTTCACAGGTGCCTGAGAATTTTGCACAGTACTGTACTTTGAGCACTGAACACATGAGCTCAGGTATGATGCAGGTGACTTGGCACTAGAAATGACAAAATGTGTGAGCACAGATATAGAACCATGCCACAGAATGCCACACAGTGGTGGAAAAACAGCATGAAAGCTCCACAGCTGTCCAAGATATGCTACTTTAAAATCCCAGAGTTTGAGATCCCAGAGTTTGTTTGTCATTTTATCATTCTAACTGCCTTTTTAGAAAAGCCGAATGACATAAAAAGCACTATTCCTCCTGTTCCCAACCAAACCCCGAATTTAATTCATTCTTTCTGAAGATCTCACACACACACGGACACACACTCTCCTGCTGAGGGCGATGTGCGTCAGACACACGGTCAGCACCTTTAAAACACACGAAGCCAATGTGATTCATCTCTCTCCCGGGGCTCTCCCTCGGCCCGCTGAGCTGTGCCGCACTTTCAGCTGATTACAGAGACAGAGCCTCGGAGCCGCCACACAATACTAACAACATATCCAGCCATAATAATACAATTTACTGTTCACTTATTTATCTGAGGGATTATTATCTACTATATATACTATATCTTCTTTAATACTAATTAGAGGTGGCACAGATCCAGGAATGTATCAGTTTAAGGCTTTTGTCAGCAGAAAATGCTGGATCAGATAACAGGGGAAAAGAGATCGGACCCAATCCTGTAATAAATCTAGCCTGAAATAACACACTTTCACATTATATGATGTTGTTTGCTGTGTTTCCTCCTGTGGGGCAGAAGAGTGAGTAGTCTGAGCATGATAGGCTAGGTTAGATACTGATCCCAAGTGCAGTGCTTTGATTAAAAATAGATAATTTGGGGGCTTCCAAGTGAAGCAACTGTCTAAGCACTGGCCCTATCATCAGGAGATCTCCAGCTTGAAGCCCATGGCCGGGATTCCAAGAGAGCATGACTGGACTCTCTCCCAGAATCAGCATGCATGATGATGGTCAAAGTGTATGTCAGTCAACTAAACATGAACTGGTAGCCTTTACTCTCCTTGGTTGGTGATGTAAGCTACCGGGTAGAGTCAGGGAGAGACTCAGGCTTAAAGCCTAGCAGTAAAAAACAAAATAAAAAATGCGATTCATTGCACCTTTAAGTCTGTCCTAAACATACTGTAATAATAATAATAATAATTATAATAATAATAATAATACATTTTATTTATAAGCGCCTTTCACAACACTCAAGGTCACTTTACAGCAGTTATTAAGTAATAAAAATTAAAGAATAAATAAATTAAAAAGAGTTCATAATCCTTGTGGTATCCTTCAGATGCACACTCTGAATATCTTCAGGCATGATGGTGACTCTCTTAGCGTGGAAGGCGCACAGGTTCATGTCCACGCATAGATCCACCAAGTCTCACCTCGCTGGCCTCCTGCAGGGCCATGACGGCGGAGCTCTGGAGGCGGAGGTCGATCCTGATATCCAGAACGATCTCATGTGCCAGGCGCTGGAAGGACAGCTCGCAGATCAGCAGCTCCATGTATTTTTCGTAACGGTGGATCTCTATCAGAGCCATGGTGCCGGGCCAGAGCGCTCTTGCGAGCAGCCTTCATGGCCGGCGGCTTCCTGGGAGCTTTCCCAACGGTGGATTTGCGGGCGGTTCTTTGTTCTTGACATAGCAGCGAAGTTAGATGGCTAAAATAATAATAAAATATATAGATGATACAATACTGTGTGTTGTTCTTATAAATATATACATTAAGTTATAAAAATATAAAATATATCAAACAAAAACATGCCAGACGGAGAAGCGTCAGACTCGCCTGCGTTCCCGTAACCTAGCAACCATTTGTTCATATAATCACTGAGGACCAGTTGAACAGTGAAGAGACTTTAGAAACAACAATGTTGGGCAGATTTTAACACCCAGTCATGATTTTTTGGCTGAATTGGAAAAAGTACAGCATGTGACATGTGCTTCCATTTGCATTTACATTTACATTTACGGCATTTATCAGACGCTTTTATCCAAAGCAACTTCCATTCCCTACCTACAGGGTACAGTCTCCCTGGAGCAACTTGGGAACACAAAGCACTTTTTGGGCAATGGCGCAACAGTCCTTTCAGCAAAAGTTTTCATATGTGTATGTTGCAGGCATGTTTGCAAACTGGCCTCTAGGAGGTACATAACAATGGTTAACAAAGGTGGAGTAGCGCCATAGTGAATAATGTTAACACCAGAGAGTAGGGCTATTCAACTTCAACAGCAAGTGGACCTGATAGGAAAGTCACTGGGGGTTCGGGGGCCACGGAATATCTGTCCAGGCTGTCGTTCCGTGGGGGCACTGGGGGGTGCTAACGGGATTCCGCGCCAGGGCCTGTTTAACTGTCAAACATAACCGTATTAAAGCTCAGTGATGTGTCTGACTGTTAAAGTCGTTAGAGTAGACACATTACTGAGCTAAACCTACGAAGATTTTCCCCTCTCTGTGTGTGTGACTGGATTCTCTTTCGTTACTGCCAGCTCTGCTCTGCTTTTCTTTAACGCACCCATTTTCTGACAAGTCCCGCCTCTTTTGGCCGCGATTGGCTAATAATATGGCAACTTCTGTTACAATCTTTGCAAAAGTAGCTGGAGACTACCAGTCAGTCATGATCCAGTCTCTCAAAAAACACTCAAGCTAGAATTGTGAAATTTGGTGTGTTTGCACTTGGACAGATTTGCTCATATCTCCCAAAGCTCACATTTGGCTCGCTTGACAAAATGTCCACCAGCACCCAATTCAGTTCAGTAGCTAATCCATGCCTGTGTGATTTGCTAATCTTAATAAGTGTAGCTCATTCTTAACGGCATGTAGATGCTTTTTCAAACAAATCTACCATAAGATGTTACTATAACATGCTTTCCTCAGTTCCTTTTGATCTTCAAAATACATTTTGTCTGACCAACATCCTTACATAACATTTACAAATCCCCCTCTTTCACCCTTTGAAGCCGTCAAATCATTCAACCTCTTGCTACATGGGCCAGTTCACAAATTCTGCTTGGATTCTGCTGATCGCTACTTATTCTCTCAACTTCTTTAATGGTCATATAACACACCATAATGTACTCAGAATTCAGAAGTCTGCTTCTGTGATGCGTGTACAGTGGGCCACTGTCTACACATGATGCAGAGTGAGGCCTGATAACCTATTTAATAATAAGCATTAGTAAATATGCTAATCAAGCAAGAAAATAAGTCGAGATGTGTCAGGCAGGACTTATAAAAGTGCAATTGTATCAATTCAAACTTGAAATCATTGTCCAATTCAAAATCTAAATTATATGTATTTCTGTATCCTTGAGTGCATATGCCTGTGACAATCAATGTCACGTCCAAATGAGGAAATCGTTTTTATCTGTGGGAAAAGTGAATGGCATTTTTCAAAAATCACCCAAAACAAAACATACTTCTCCAATTATGTATATACAGTAATCCCCCAGTTTTACCCGGATCAGGAGTCGCAGATTCAGTCACATGATGATTTTTTTCATAACATAGTTTTATGTAGAAATCCTCACAATAACATGGAAGCTGCAAAATAGCTGCAAAATATCTTTTTTGGTTTTTTTTGTGGCAATAAATATATTTTTCTGAAGCTGAAGTTGCTGGAATACAGCGCATAGAATAGCTGCTCTACAAACACTACTGCACTCTGTCAGAGTCGAGGGCGCAAGCCCAAGACTCTGATTTACCTCGGGGTTCACAGGAACGGACTGAACGCCAGGATTCCATGAACGTGAACTTTATTTAACGAAAACAAGGCCAAAAGAAACAGGCATGATGGCCTCCAGGAGCATAAACAGGAATTAAACACGGGAGACAGGCAGGGACACATGAGGAAAACCTAACTAACACAACCTTATATACACATACAATCAAGACGTAAAACACAGGACAGGTGAAAACAAAGGAGACACGTGAAACAAGAACAAAATGTCAAAATAACAGCACCAGACCATGAACAGAAAAACAGAGCAAAATAACTGAAAAGCACCGAACCGTGACACACTCATAACACATAGGGAGGTGTTAATTATTTTTACACACACACACTACAATAGTTATAGAATAGCAACCTGTTGCAAACTGTACAAACCGTGAACAGAAAAAAAGGGAAAGGTGCTCTCTTATTTTTTGCCATGACTGTAAATGATGTAAAAATAAAGCTTCCACAATACATGATCTGTATTACATATTAACTAGGGGTGTAACGATACACAGATGTCACGGTTCAGTACGTACCTTGGTTTTGGCGTCACGGTTCGTTACGGTTCACGATACGGCAAAGTTAAGCTACAACAAAAAGTTCTAAAGAATGAGGCTTGGTTTATTTTAGGTAAACAGCAGTGTATTAACCAGTAAACACACACTCTTGCTTATATTTTCATTAGTGCTGGGCCGTTAACGGTGTTAACGGCGCGAGATTCTTATCGCGCAATAAAAAAAATATCGCCGTTAAATCCGCCCCCACCCCCGGACAGAGGGAGCTGGGTCTATACTACGCAAGCTATAATGAATTTCACCTTTATATTCCAGTGACTTGTCCGGTTCACACACGTTTTAAACTTGTGTCGGTCTCTCTGTTGGGGGGGGGGGGTTTATCGCAGTTAACGGCGTTAACGCCAAGATTCCAATGAGATTAACAGCGTTAAAAAAATTTATCTATGCCCACCTCCAATTTTCATGTATGTGTAAGTGTTACACCAGTAGGTGGCACTATTGCACCACACACCGACTCAGGTTTATGATTTACTTGCGCTTTTTGGTCCCTCTGTGATTCCATATTACTTCAATCACGTCTTCTCCGTCGTACCTTGTATTCTCCTAAGACATCATGTACCGATCCATGACCCATGTACCGTGATGGTTCGGTACGAAACCATGTACCGTTACAGCCCTAATATTAACAGCTATAAAGCCACTGCACTACCACATTATCACACAACTCCACTGTAGTCCCCACAGGAACAGTGCTGAAACACAGCAGAAACTCCTCAGCCCTACCCGGGAAGTTTATTAGAATTGTTTATTAGAATTGTTTATTAGAATTGAAACAAGTCAATAAATATTAACAGTAGTAATAGTAAGGACACTGTCAACGAAAATAAATTATAAATAAAAGTGATAAATAAAAAGAAAAGAAAAGAAAAAAACAAGGACATTCAATGTGTGTGTGTGTGTGTGTGTGTGTGTGTGTGTGTAAGTAGTTCTGAGTAAAATTATCTAGGTTTTTAAATTTCCTTTCAACTGACTCACTCATCTGAGGGAAGGGTTTTAATCATGGGTCCCCAGTATTTGGTAAATGTTCCTCAAATGATCCTCTAATGAAAAATGTAATTTTCTCCAGTTTCAAAAAAGTTATTAAATAGGATAACCATGCTAATTCAGTTTAAAATTGTCTACCGGGTCTATTATATTAAAGCCAGACTCTCTAAAATATACCCCAATACGTATAGCTGAAAAATGCAACAGATGTTATTCAGGTAAAGTCGAATAAAGCATTCGAGCTGGATGTAAAACATAGTGCCAAAATAGCTTTAATTGGAATACCAGCAGATGAGATAATATTGTCAAACGTTGCTCAAAATGCTCAAACAACTTTAAATACGAGTGTGAGCATCAGCCCAGCAGTCACACAAAAATCACATGAAACTTCTAGGACTCTTCAGAGCTCATCAAATTTCTCTAAACTTAAGACAGATGCAGTTCTTTCCACTCTTTCCTCTGTGTTTCTGTTGATTTACCTCTTCTGATCCATCTGAACTGTTAATCTACCCCCTAATTTCTTTATATTTTGCTTTGAATCAACTTGTTGGTGCAAAAGTACTGTTTGATGCCTCTCGCCTCTCTTATCTTTGGCTTATTAAGTAGGTTACATTAAAGAAATGGAAACAAATATTTTACTGCAAAAGGCTGCAAAGTGCCTAAAGTAAAGATACTCAGCATTCAGCACCACCAGTATACTGATCACCGCCTGATCATCTGCTCCTGGTTCTTCACTGGTTCAGGACTT
>JBBPDB010000134.1:9175314-9191131 GCA_037974465.1 Brachypetersius altus
AACAGATGAAACACAAACACACGTGACACAAACACCAACAGAAAACCTATCAAAATAAAAGACCTGACAAACAAACCAAAACAGAATGAAACATAAAAGCAGCAGAAGCAACTATGGCCGCTGGCCAGACCGTAACACCATGTTTCAATATTACATACTCAAAAGATCTTTACTATGCCATTATACTACACTGTTTTTTCCAACGGCTGATATAGTGAAAGAGGATGTCATAATATGTACCAGCAAAGACAGCTATCACAAAACTGTACACCCAGTGAACTAATGCTGCATGTAGGTGGTTGACAGATGATGGCAATCCAGACATACCATTGTTTTAAATGGAGCAGCAAAACAACACTTCCAGTACACATTCGACCAACAATCATACTGGAAGGCACTGAATGTAGACAAACAGGTGCTGAATATTCGTATTTGAAGCCTAGGAAACCCATTGGACACAGTCTCTGGACACATGATTAGAAACATTAACATGCATTGTAAATGCTTTTAGAATAATCGCCCTGCAGTAATGCTACCACCATGGCAATGTCAGCATGTACCCGTGTCACAATGGGGCCTCAAACAATGTTTTGCAGCATGTAAATGAGGCAAAAACCTTTTGCAACAATTACAGGGACAAATTGGATGCATTCTAGCTGCATGTTATGGATTAAAAAAGTGCACAACCCTAAATGCGCAAATTAAAAGCCATGCGCACAGAAAAAGAATGTTTTAATTTACCCACGTACAGACACTTTGAAAGGAAGGTTGTGCAAAACATGGTAGGAGAAAATGGGCAGAGATATTGGGAGTGCGACTGAAAGCCTCAGTTTTTTTTTAAAGCAAGGTATAAATAAAAAGTGTTTCAGAGGCATGTTGATGTGAGAATTTTTGGCAGATGTCAAATAGGCTGAGGTGCAGGCCCTGAACACATGCCAAGGCTCCAGACAAAATAAAAACCTTAGGAGCCATTGGCTCCTAAGCACAAAATATTTGGGAGCCAAATATTTTATTAGGAGCCATTTTTAAGGGGTCTAACTCCATGTAAAGAGCTTTACGACCTAGACTAAATTTTTGTCAAAGTAAAACATAGTGTTTCTCGTGTAGTTAATGTTTATTTTTCATATATTTTAGGACGCGCTCAGCAACGGGATGCCGTGCAAATTATTTCAAACGAAACACAATCTGTCAACACTGCTCTCGATAGAGATGTGTCAGTCGGTTCTTTGACTAAATTTGGGAAAACGCAGAGCCGTTTGGGCATAGACAGAATATTACTAGACTGACCACAGACAGAATACGACTAGACATACCACAAACAGAATATTACTAGACTAGATGACCAGCTGTATCGTATGTCAACGTAGCTGCCATATTGTTAGAGGCACTGCTGTGTAGTGAATTAGTGAATAAAGATGCCTTACACATGTTCTGCTTTGGTCTGTACGTTCCAAACCAGGTCCAGAGGGATTACATTTCATAGGTAAGGCTGAACAATTGCTTTGAAATCCTGTTTTATAAACCTTAACCTTAGCTAAGCCAGGCTAAGCTAGCAAAGCTATGCATTCTCTTGTGTTCAACTCAGCCTCCAAACACTATTTTGGCTAAACGTAGGTACTAACTATTAAGATTGTTGTTAGCTCTTTAGTTAAGTTTTCACAAAACTCTGGAGGTTTCCTAAAGTTTATAAATCTTAAAGCTTAGCTAAGCTAGCAAAGCTGTGCATCACCGTGTTCATTCGACGCATTTTGAGAAAATGATGTGCGCAGTGATGTGCGCAGTGGCACTTTAGTTGCAGATGCTTAATTGGCATCATATGGTCAAGGCTACCACTTGCTGTCATTAAAAACAGTGGACAGGGGACAGTTAAGGTGGTTAAAGTAGCGGAGTGTGTTATTCGACAGTCAACATCTGGGCAAGCAGTCGCAGTCAGTGTATCTTTGATTTTGTCCAGGAATTGACAGCCATCATTTTATGCACCATAATCTTATTTAAAGGATCAAGCTTCATGAAATTTCACACCTCGCATCACTACCGCATTCTTTGGATGCATGCCAAATGTAATGAAATTTCATTCCTTGGTACTGACACATTTTAATATGTCAAAAAATCCTTAAGCTAAAATTTGAAATGTGGTGTGTTCAAACTAAGCCTTTTTGTTTTTTTGTTCTATTTGGCTTAACAAAATGGCTGCCAATAGAAAATTAAAGTTCAGTAGTCAATAAATACCTCTGAGAATGGCCAATCAATTTTGTAGGCTCCTTCATAATGGCATATAGATGCTATATGCACATTTTATAAAACTCAAATTTCCAGACACACACACACACATTTTGTGTGATATACAAAAAATATCACACAAAATCGTATGATTATTGTGATATATCTGTTACTACATAGTGTGTAGGCTATGGCTCATTTATAACTTGGTTAAGTAATTGCTCATTACTTGGCTATGTCTAGTATGGCACAATTTATTTAAAAAAGAATAGAAAAATAACAATACTCTAAGGTTTATCAGAAACTAGTGAAGCATAACACAAATAAGTTGTTTATTTTTACTTCTCATGATCTCAGGACTTGGCCTCTGTGTTCAGCTATTTACACACAGGCTTATGAATGACGGGGCCAAGCACAAGACAGGTAACCCCAGGCCACTGACTCATGTAAACACTGCTTAGACCCAAAACGTCCCCAGTGGCAGTTTGTGTACATTTTTTTCCTTCTGATTTCTTACTCAAGCTTTTCACTGCTTGTTCTGAATACAATTTCTGCACTGCATACACCGTAGTGGATTCACCGGTAGAGAGTTTAAATCTACACAGCTTCACTTCTGATCACTAGAAAAGGACAGATTAAAATGTACATGATAAGTGGATGCTAATTTGGAATCACAGTATACTGTAAAACACTCAAGTACAGATGTCATTTTTATGCAGCTAGAGGACATCAAAACATTCCAAATAGAGCTATTTCCACTCCAAAGGGATGCACCAGTTGCATAAAATATAGCAGCTGTTTCAGCCTCTACCCATTCTACAATTGTATCATTACTGTTAGAATATTTTATGATAGACATAGAATTAGCATTAAGAGCAAAAACCATTTCCATTATTGCCACAGATCAAGTAAAAACTTTAATTTTTGTGTTGAGGCCTCTCACTGATGGAATGATATGTTGTGCGAGCCCAGCACATTAACACCCACATTAATGGCACTAGTGAGAAAAGAGAGCATTACGCTAATAGGCCTGGCCACATCTCACATCATAAGTGGCCATTAATATTCCATTATCTGTCTGGACATCCTACCAAAAAGCACAGAAATCGTCGGCTGTAAAAAGACGAGATACTTCGCCCCATCAGGTGAGGTGTTAATATACTGTGTTCTTAAAAAGTGTCCATACACAAACACACACACACACACACACAGACACACACACACACGCACACACGCACACACATACACACACTCTTGAGGAAGTAGGGGGGAATGCCTTACCTTGTTTTAGGGGATGTTGTTAGCCACTCTTCATGCTTTTCAAATGATATCAAGTAGGCAGCAATCTCCTGGAAGAAAAGAAAAAGAAGAGGTTTTGAGATTTTTATCCAGCACTGGCACACTCCTTGATCTCACTTTGAGAATTTCACTTATTCACCTGTTGATAATGTCATGGTAAACAAAACAAAAGCCTGTCACGCTCCAAACAGCAGTGAGCGAAATGACAGCAACGTTGATGCCTTTAGCTTTGGATGTTTCATTCTCTACTTCGCAGGGAAGTTGCGTTTAGGACAAGTAATCCTTTCCTTTTATTGTGCTGGCGAGACACAGTTGCTTTGATCACATTGCAGATGAGTGCTTCAGGGAGCTCAACCTTGGACTGATGTTACAAAAATACGGCCTCAGCAGACACTCAGCCAGGGGTTTTCATCTTGTTAGAGAGAACACGAAAAAACAGAGGTTACAGTTCACTCTTTTTGTGCTCTCACTGGCACTCTTGATGTTCCATAGTCCATCAACTCTACTTTATCCAGGCAGGCTGAGTTTTTCCATCTTACTTCTGTTATACTACAACAACCTGACTTTGTGAAAACTGACTCAGTTGAAAATGTATTAAACTCCACAATTTGAAAACTGTGATTGCTGTGTAGCACTACGTTCCATATTCAGTCAAGCCTTGCCAGACAAGTTTTATGCCCAAAGGTGAATGTCCCAACTGCCCTCCTGGAACAGAGATAAAAGGACTCTGAATGTTTTCAGATGACCTGATGATGACCAGTGGTGGCTGGTTGCTATGCCAGAGCCCAGCTGCCTCTCTGGGTCATTCGTCAGCCCCTCATGCTGAACACTGAGCAGCCGGTAAGAGTGGGATTACACAGCCTTGGGGGTTTAGGAGTGTTCTAACTGATCTATTCACACTCCACTCACAAAATTTTTCTTTCACAGCTAGTGAGCTTGAACGGAATACAAAGGCAAATCTGTCAAAAAAGCGTTCACACACCTAAATCATTTGCACATATTACGCAATATTTCTTTAGAGTCTGTTTATACTACCTACATTGCTATGGCTAAATAAATCTGGCTAAATTAATCCAGGTAGGTTGTAAACAATGGCATATAATTTGCCAGAACACTACATTAAGCTTAATGGCACAAGAAAAACTATACCACATCTTAACAGCCTTGGATCCCTGCCACTTTCAGTGGTGCAGAATTAAATATTAGCCTTATTATCTGGAGATCGAAAGTAGTGTCATGACTTTCTGTAACCAGGAGCTGCCAGTTACAGGGTGGAATTTGCCACAAATTGAAGAGATTTCTGGTAGAAACTACATTCTTGGGTTTAGTCTGGTTACATTTCATGCACCTCTTTGTTCTGCTCAGGCAAGTCAGCTAGTATCACATACAAAGCAGCACCATGGAAATTTCCCTCCAAGATTGACAACCAATTAACCAATCATCTCAATCAGTGAAGAGTCACTCAGTGTTGCAGTGCCACCTCAAACACACTACTAAATAGTGCCCACTTGTGAAGCCTACTTTAACCTAATTAATGTGAGTGAATGAGTATAAGACAAGGCAATAACTACATCCCATCTATACTAACAGCCTGTTTTGACAGGTATGATTTTGACAAAAAGCTGCAGTCTTTTGATTAGGATGAATAGAATTAAACACTTTTTTGCGTAAGGTTTGTACAACCTCTAAAGAAAGAAGGAATGAAAGAATGTAACTGTGGGCTGAGTATACATGGTCAATTCCTTCATGCAACTGGGATAGAACATCACTCCATCATCTTTCTGAGAAAGAAATATGCCCAGCTACTTGGTCTCACCGTATTGCACGGACAAGCAGAGGCAGCTTAAGACAAAATTCGCATGCAGAACAGTCGCTCATCCCTTGAATTCAGAGATCACTGGAGAGACTCAGAGCTCATTTTATGCGCCAATGGTCGCAGTTGAGCAAGGCATGAGTGGAATGCATGTCCAAACGTCTAGTGCATGGAGTCAAGCCATGTCACGGAAAGGTTAACAACTTCATCACACCATGTTATAGGTGCCTTATGAGGGCTTATGCAAAGGAGGGATGGAAAAGGGAAAGAACAGAAGCAGAGGGCAGAACATAAAGATGCATCATCTCACAGGATAGACAGGATTCTCAGCTGAATGATTTCTCCAAGCCTGGCTGGATATCAGCGCCATAACCATATGCTCTGTGGGCTGTGCCATGATGAGTGTAGAGACTGCCTGGAGTGGTGGATAGGCAATGTCACTGCTACCCTCTTTGGATGAGATGGGCATGATAGAGCCAGTAATGTCCCAAAATACTAAAGGAAAAAGTGGAGTATAAATGAAGAAGAGAGCAAAGGATGATCAGACAGAAATACCCATATTGAATGTTTCAGCAGAAATGCATTTACAGGTTTTAGGAAAATATACGATTTAACTGAGCCTAGCATCAACCAGAAATAAAAAAGGAAATACAACAAAAAGTTTGGTACAATTTCTTTGAGTGCAATCCTCTGTGGTAATTTGACAACATGAGGTAATAATTTTTGAGATTCGTTAAAAAGTCGGTGACTGCATTAAAATACATATGGCAAGCTTTTTATTTTAGCTGGTTTGATAAGAAACCCCCAAATTCTAAATTAGAGGAGGACTCCTGAGCCACTGCAGATAAGGCAAGTCACCTGAATGCCTGTTCCATTGTTTCAACAGTTTTCAAGAAAATATCCTAATATCTTGGTATTGTACCATCCTCTGTGACCATGGTGCATGCTCTTTTGTCTTCCTGGTTACCACTGGGCCAGGTTTTCATTAGCGTGGCCTGATTGCTTGTCAAGTCAAGACCTCTAACGTCCCCTGGCGCATCTTTGGAGCGAAAGAAAAACAATGACCCGCTACAATCTGGCAAACAGGAATAAAGACTGACGACAACCAAAGGGGAACTGGGCTTTTGTCAAATTCTGTTTATTCAGGATTCAATTCTCAGTGGTTTGTTAGTTTACACTGTCTCTTTTTTCTTGTTGTTCCTATTCTTTCTTGCCACTTGTCACTTTTTTCCCAGCCCTCCTCACTTCCCTCTTTGCCTGCTTTACTATTCCTATTATATTTCTGCTTGGTGCTCCTCACTCAGAGCTGTAGTCACTGCAGAGATTATATGACAAAGTAGTTTTGCATTGAAATGAAGATGAAGGCCTGCAGGCTTTAGCGTTCTGCCAGAGAATCCCCCTTCTTTCCCTCCCCCTGAATTCCCCACCACCCTGGGGGCCAGTCATTCGGCTTCCAGTGAGCCTGCTCCAGGCAAGCGCTTCTCTCACCTACAGTTAACCTGAAGGGTGACGCCTGGGTCTTGCTCTGACTGCCAATGAGATTCCTTCAGAATCTAAGAAGCCGTCATATGTGAAAACTCCTCAAAGTGCTCTTTAAACTACAGTGGGGAGGGAGGAACCAGGAGTCGAATGCCTGGGAGAGGGAGATCCAGACAAAACCCACGCCTCTTCAACACTCCTTTTTAGAATACGTCTGTCTCTTTCTCTTGCCTTCTCCTTTAGCTTGTGCCTTTAATGCTTGATGCTCAACTTTATGAAATGTAAATTGGCCTCTTGAGGAAATCAGCCTTAAATGTGTTCTCACAATTTCACAGGGAAAAAAAAAGACATCAGCAACCTCACCGATGCTTTCAAAAGACCAACCCCACCATCGGCCTTGTTGTTTTCAATATAAAAGGGGGAGTCTCAAACAGGATGACTTCCATTATCTGGCAGAGTTTATGCGCAACCATGTGTGCTGTGGTGTTTGCTGCTCAGGCTGTATAGAAGTTCAAACAACCATTAAATTCTATTTCAGTAGTTATTTATTCAAAGCACTAGGGGCTGTCTGAAGAATCACTTGAAGTGATCAAGGAGCTGTTCCAGTGAAGTTGAGGGGAGGTCTTTGTTGTATTTGTAAAACTATGCCCTGTCAAAATCAGTCAAGGCAATAAAGACATAGAAAAAAGGGAGTGAATGTGATCTTGTGGAATCAGAGTTACTTTAAGAGAAAGTAATAGCAATGCTAAAAGCTATAAAAACAAATACCATAATCTGTTCTCACATTTACTGTTTAATCAAACTGCACATTAATCATGGATTGTTTCAATGCAGTGGCTAAAAGCAAGGCCTAAGGGTACTGATCAGGAGGGACCGTCCCAAAACAAACCATCAATGCTGCTTTGAGTTTATCAATGGGATAATGTTTTGGGTACTAAAACATTATCCCATTGATAAACCCATTTCCACATTTCATCACAGGGTAAGATAGAAGGTTTGAGAGTGAACCAGTTTTAAAACGTGTCCTCTTCTGTTACTTAAAGTCTCGGTCAGACCTGTGCCTTTTCCTTTAGTCTCCCCAGGTTGCCTAAAACCAGTTTCAAAAATCGCAAGTTGGCAAAGTAAGAAATCAATATTAGTCTCAGTCTTTGGTCCCATCTGAACCGCACTATAACTCCTTAAACCTGGAGTAAGTGTGAAATGAATCATGCTCAGTTGTGCTCCCTAAACCCCAGCAGCATCACTTTTAATCAGACTAATCCAGGGTATCCAGCAGGCCGATCTGGCACTCAAGCCAGGGGACCGAGGTGCAAATGGATGAGAGGGAGGACAAGGGAGAAAGGGAGGCACTGACCTGTCCACACACATGAAATAACGTCGAAGACAATTAGACCGCGGTTTCTTGCCAACTCGTAAGCTCTCATAACATGCTGTGTTTGTATTAAAGATAATATGCAATGGGTTGGTGATATTTCGAGAGTTCTAAAACATGATCGGCTCTGATGTTTGCCATGATTAAGAAAAGAACTCATCCTGCCCCGGTTTATCAGTAATGAGAAGTGATGGTAAGTCGGCCCTCCCACAGTCATCTCAATAATCATAATCAAATTCACTATCTCATTCTTTTACATTTTCTCCCCGCCCACTCAGTCAAGGAGAAATCATAGTATCACAGGAAGTAAATTGACACTCCACTTTAAAAAAGTGCAATGGAAAATTGAGTCATTAATCATAACTCTCACAGCCCCCACTCCAATCCAAATCCTGTCCACTCTCTCTCTCTCTCTCTCTCTCACACACACACACACACACACACACCACCACCACACCTCAATCCCTATGTGATACTGAGGAGTGACCAAAGCTTGTTACACAGAGGAGATAAATACTTCCCTTAACTGTCATTTGCCACTGTCTCCCCTGCAAACCTCTGTATACTTATGCCACTCCAGCACTCCTTTTGATTAGTGGCTTTAGCTTCTGAGCCTGGCTATAGAAGAGCTCAAGGAGAGAGGCTCATGGCAGAGGGGAGAAGGACAACATGGTGGCCTGAGATTTATGTGCAGTCATGCTGTCATGGGACAACTATAAAAGATCATGTATGAGGAACTGTCTCAGTGGAGAAATTCCAGTCGTTAAGAGCTTTCAAACCTGCCATCAATTTGCAATTCATCTTAGCTGAAGAACCCTCCATTCTGATTTGACCATGTCATCACAATGGGGCAAACGGTATTAAGGGTGCATATGTCAGTTATCAAATAAAGTTTGAGAATCCTTATAATAATTTTGGGTGCAGCTCAAATGCTAATAAAAAAAATAAATAAATATTGATGCTAGTTACAGACTGGGGCAGCTGGTGGCCTAGTGGTTAGTGAGCTGCCCCTGCGATCATGGGCTCGAAGATACCACACACGGTTCCCTGGGCACCCCTCTTGATTTTATACTAACCCTCACTTGTGAAACCATAGTAAACATGTAGCACCACCCTAGCAACCACCTGGAACACCCTAGCAACCACCACACATCATAACACACTCATACTGTACTTCACATTTTTTCACTGACATGCATTCAATGATCTGTGAGAAATTATTTATATGCACTGACAACATGCTTTAATCCCCTGCAGTTCATCTTAGGCTTTTCATGGCATCAAAAATATTGTACATATTAAGCACATGTTCATTTCAGCATGACTAACACGCTTCTGCGAGACAGCTGGCTGCTAGCCTCCACTTGATACGACCGGTGCACTGCAGACCGCGGGATGCAAAAGGTCAACAGGTCAAAAGGGGCTAGAGCAGCAGGGCTGTAATGCAGGTGTTCCTTCTCCAGCTGCACCTGTTTAAGCTCAACCTACGCTGCTCTTGCTTGGCTCCAGCTGCTGGACGACGTGTAAACAGTAACATGTAGCAGTGTGTGGTGCTGTGTGACGACCATGTCTGTTTAGGGTTATTAATATTAACAAAAAAAATGGGTTCCAGGTTTGTAGGGATGAATTATGAACGAACAGCGAGGCCAGGGGCCTGGTCCAGCTTCGGCGGTGCATGTTTTGTTAAATGCATACGTTCACTCTTTTCTTGTCTGCCGCTGCCTTGTCGCTCCACAGACATTGATGGCAGAGGTTCAGATTCTCGGGCCAAATCTGTCGTCTGGTGGGCCGGGTGATATATCATGCAGGGATCGATCGGCAATCGATGTTGAATCCTGAAGGAGATCGGAGCTCTTGGCCATGCTGCTGGACTCCTGCCACTTTGACGGCCAGGCAGCCCCTAAGCAACTTGAGAGCTTGCACTAGAGAGCTTGGTCAGAATCTGACCACTATAATGTTTGTATTATTGTTTTGTAGGAGTGAGCAGCATGGCAAAACCATGACTTGTAAGATGTTGATCCTTGTATGGATATATGTCTAGAGATATTTATATTTTGGAGCAGGAACTTGTCACTGTGCAGTTTATGCAGTTGATATGCACTGTTGTTTTCAAGCTTTCTTGTGATATAAGCAGTTATCTGGGTACTGGTGATACCACATAATAAGAAAAATGCATACGTATGGAATTTATCATGACGATGATGATAACATACTGCAAACCTCACTCCCTTTTTCACTCTTTCTGTTCATTTTTAGAGACGTTTCCCTTGCATGCTCCATGTTTCCCTATTTTCTCACCCTTCTTTTGTTTATTTGAACTTATTCTCTCTTACCTCTCCTTTTTCCTCAATGCTCCATGACAGTGTCCCTCCAATACTTTATTTATTTTGGTGAGCTGTAAAACTACAAGCAATGATAAGAACAGAGTATTATAGTAGAGGAAAGGCACAGGACAGACAGGGGAGGCTGAGTGGTCGGGAGGGAGTTGGCACTTAGCAAAATTGTTTTTCTCTTGTCCAAGGGCCAAGGCTACTGCCTTCTCTGATAAAAAAGAAACTATCATTTGAAGGGATACTATCAGTTAGCACTTAGCTGAGTGGGTGGGAAAGGAGACAAGAAAGAAAGGCTGGGAGAAATTGAGACGTAGAGGACCAGCCATTACTGAAAATAGTCGTCACATCATTACAGGTAATGAGCTTCTCGCTGTACGTTACCGCATAAGGCACAATTTTCCATATAAGCTGGTGTCTGTGAGCTTTTATACGCTTATTAAATGTCATTGCCCAAATCTAATGAAAAGCTCACTGTAGCTAAAACACCTTATCCAATGTTGATATCGACTGGTAATTTCTGATAATATCCTCTAGCATCTCTCTATGATCCTCCTCCACTTTCTTCCTGCCTAACTTGGTCTCCGCCACTTTCTTCCTGCCTAACTTGTTCTGATAAAATCTGTACCAATGCTTGCGAATCATTTTCAATTTAAAAAAGGCAATTTGACACATTAGGTTTAAAGTGCTCATTAAGACAGAAACTCCACGAACGGAGGAAGCTGTCTTCCTCAAATTACCATTTCATTGTCCCCGCAATTTCCCCATAATCACACAGACCCTAAAAGTTTTTAATTTGTTTTGAACTTTTCCACTTGTTAAACTCGAACCAATTGGTTGTCTTCTCCCACGTGCACAGTCATGCAGTAAATAGCTCCTTCACTTTCCGGCAAGTGAGGGAGATTGATAGGGACTGCAATTAATAGCGGCCTCTACAGATTAATTAAAAACACAAAGCAAAACACAAAACGTACAGCTTTGGATAAAGAAGCACAAAGACTGCGAGAGCTGAAATAACGGGTAGGTATGGAACAGAACAGAGCTCCCTGTGAGAGCATCCTCAGAGCCGTGTCTGCCGTCAGCAGCAGACAGCACTCAGGGCTGCTGGCCAAATTTGGATGAAAGGAGAACAATGGAGAAGCACAGAGTGAAAGAGTGAGGCCAGAGAGAAAGCGACACCATCCAGGAATGTGCCCCACCCTTTGTCACGGGGGGCTCGGAGTGAAGGTCGTATCTCAGGCAGGAGCATCCAGAAGCAGGCTAGTTACTGCCAGCTCAGCCCCAGAGGGAGATTTGATGGAACACTCTATGTTTCCTTCGCGACACATACACAAGCCTGACTGGATTCAAGGTTATTAATGTTAACGAAACCCATCGCAAAAACGAAAAGTAGCAGTGAAAAAACATTTACTTGGCTATGTGGCTATTGCTACCATTTAATCTGCACTTTTCCATGCTGCAGTTACTCTTATTTTATATGTAAATAACATGACCTAACAAAGAAAATGCAAAATCAGGAATGTAAGTTACACAGTTGTGTGTGATCTTTATTTTCACTAAACAAGGGCTCACTGATCTGAACTGCACTCTAAATGAGTTTGCACATTCAGAAACAATCCACAAATAAAGGAAGCCTCATGCGTCTTTACAACGTAATAAAAAACCGCTAGCACACAGAAACCTATCATTTTTCACAATGATAGGTTTCACCCTGGAAAATGGGGATATGCATGTGCCATTACTGTTTTGGTAGCAGATTTAAATAAGTTAAAGGGGCCATCACCAAATGCTTGGAATGGATCAATGGCGAGACACTTGGTTTAATAGGGTTGATCTTTACAGATAACCAGAGCCTAAAATTTTGGTATAGTATCAAGGCCATTGATGTAAAAGTTGTCATCAAAGCATATCATCGCTTTTAAAAGTTTGAATAAAATGTAATGTAGAGATTCTACATTCTACAAGATTCTATATAAATGAAATGCGGCTCTGTAATTGTTAGAACAAGCACTAACACATACTAATAACCCTGTCTAAATTATTGTGGAGGGAAAACACATTCCAACATCCATTCTCTGGATCTTCTCTAGAATTGCATCCATTGGGAAATTTCAATAATGGGTCATGGAAATTGCCTTGGATATGGACTCTCTGTGCGTCGATGATGCCAGGTCACTGGTGCTTTTTGGGCTTGTGCACACCGACTCTCTGACACAGGTTCTCATGCATGGCTATGCGCATATCTACATACTCACAAACAGACGTATGTGAACGTAAACCCTTCATGTCTTTACTTTGTCACAGTTTTCCAGTTCCCTGACTATGATAAATCGAGAAACTCCTAACAGGCACCTCTTCGACCGCATTGCCGTTTGCTCAGTCGCAGCACGTCTGGAGCCCCCGCTGCTATTCCTCAGGTCACAAGTTCAGCATCCAACCATTAGAGGTGGATCAACGCCCCAGCCCCAACCTGAGGCTGAGGTTGCACCATGAAATGTTGCTCTAGCTCTACGGGAGCTGTCCATCTGGCCCGGGTACGAGTCAGGAAGGGGTTGAGAGGGCCTCTGCCTCATCAAACAGAAAGGCATCAAAACTGATGCTTGATAGAGAATGGTTGAGCATGAAGAAGAGTGCAGAATCATCTGAGAATGAAGGAGTAAATCAAAGCCTATTGACCAGAGACAGAATGACTGACTGACAAAGAGACAAAGCTGTAACTGTCCAGACAAAAAAAAGACAGAAATAAAAGAAAAAACGTATGGGAAAGGCAAGAGATGGCACTTTGAAAGGTTGAGCTTAAGTGTGTAAAACTTACAGCACAAAGGAACACTATAGTTTTGACTAGGAAGGATAATAGCAGTCACCAAAGTTCAGCCACTGCCAAAGACATTTTGCCCAGACACCTGAAGAAAATAAATAAGGCTATCAGGTTACAATTAACCAAAAAATTGAAGATTTCGAAAAGGACCATAGAATCTTCTCATCCTTTGAACTTAATTCTCAGATGAAGTCACTCTGTTTATTCATCTCCCATGGGTTGTTTAACTTTGCTCCCCCGAGGCGCATTGTTTGCCGAAGTGAATTTTCTTGGGTTGTGTGCCTTTTGCTAGTCGTCATTGACACGGATTCATCTTTGCCTTGATCAGAGGTCCGTGACTGGCCTTAATGAAGGCATGTTTGCCTAGTTGAGAGCTCCAAGGGTTGGCTGCTTGTGTTTGGTGAGGCAGCCTGACTGTCAGACGATTTGGCAGGGCTTGAGCTTGGCAATAAAGTGCTGACGTGGCAATAAAGAAAGCTGTGTGGACGTGAAGGTCACTGCCAGACGCGGCAGCTCCAAGCCGAGCCATGCCAAGCCACTCCCTGATATGCTTATTGCTCCTCACTCACCTGGGCCAAACTGGCTTTTGTGCTTTGATGCTTCAGTGGAAGAGGATTTCAGTGGATATGAGACAACGTGGCTCTGGTTTTATGGCTTCGAGGCAGCACAAAGCTTTAAAGTTAATGGTGTTTGCAAGCATAATGTTGCTTATGTTTTGGATATGGCATTAGAAAGTAATATCCATCCTGTATAGTGGAGTTCATTATACAGAGTTCCCTATAACTATATGTCCATTATTTAAAAGATGACTGTTCCTGCCATTTACATCTGATTTAGGCCATGACCTTAAACGACACGGTTAATGCTGTTTGTGATATTATTTAAAAGTACTAACATGATCATAGCATTAGATGCTATAGGCAAAAATGTTGGTCCCAGTAAAAAAAATCCCTTAAAAAAATAATGAAAATGCAATTCAAATGACTAGCTTTATTTATACTCATAACTGACTTTAATATATAGCAACTGTAATGAAAGTTTTAGATCTGCCACATTAAATCACTAAAAAGCTTGTGTACTGTAGAACCTAAACAAAATACCCAAACATGTCTGCAATATTTTATGATTAAAAATATATATATTTTTGCAGACAGTGGCTGGAGGTAAGTAATAATTTGCAGAACTGCATTTACATTTTGTTTACATCCTGGATCTACAAGTTGGAGCAGAAAAGCGGGCAGAGAGACAAATTTTGATAAAGAGGCTCTTTTTTGACATTGCTGGAAACCTTCATCGGAAGTGCAGGTGGTAAGAGGATTATAAATGACCAAAACATGCCCTTCCCTTTCATTTGAATAAAGCAGGAGTTTGAAGAAAATCTAGCAAAGTATGCTCTTTCATGTATGGACCCAAAATCGCAAAAGACGCTTTGCTGTGAAGTTATGGTTGCATCATGCTCCCTTTGTTTTCTGAAGGACATACTACTGGCTAGACGTGCAGCCAAACTTTTATTGTCAGGATTTTTCTGTTTGTTTTTTGGTACAGAAAAAGAGGTCACTAGTAAGTTTTACTCCCATTTAAGAAAAACCTTTTTGACAAATGGTAGCGAGAAAGTTAGCAAATAAATAAATAACTTGTTGAATGAAAAGATGAATTTTGGAGTGAGCAGCAGCCAAGGAGTAACCATGCATCATGGTTAGTCAGCGCTGTTGCAGCACTCAGACAAAAAACAAGTGCAGGGAAGCGGCACATCAATCTAGCACACAGCTCACACCATGCTAAGACACACAAACAGACACACACACATACCCACACACAGACCTTCCTATATACCTCAAAGAGAGGGGCTGACTATACTGTTCAAACAAAGACCACAAAATTTTATGCTACTGAGCATAAAGAAAAATGGACATTCAGTAGTTTTGGCTAAATATTTTTGCCGGCTCATCCAGTGTTTCGTTGTATTGAAATAAGGGTATTAAAAGGGAGTTCATGTCTCTTTGAGTGGTATGGAGGTGTAGCACGTAGTCCTGTCATCTCCCAGCAAGAAGGTCCTAGGTTCCATTCCTGGCCGGATAGTCAAGGGATTTTTCCCACTTGTCTGTATGGAACTTTCCTTTAATTTCCTTCCATTTAACTGGCCGTGTGGTCCAGTGGTTAACGTGTCATGCTCAGAGAGACAAGCTTGCAAGTTCAAACCCAGCTGTGAATGCATTTTAAGGGACAGCTGGTGGCCTAGTAGTTAGGGATTTGCACTGTGATTGGAAGGTTACGGGTTTGAATCCCAGGACAATCAGTGGCACCACTGAGGTACTTTTCAGCAAGGCACCATCCCCACACACTGCTCCCTGGGAGTTGCTGGCAGTCTGCTGCTTCACTCACTGGATGGGTTAAATGCAGAGAAAGAATTTCACATTGTTCACACTGTGTGCTGTGCTGTGTTCATGCCTGACCAATTTAGTTGTTTGACCGCTTTTCGTCCTGTG
>JBBPDB010000134.1:9191161-9201615 GCA_037974465.1 Brachypetersius altus
ATACAGAGAGAGAGAGCAAGAGAGAGAGAGAAAGAGAGAGAGAGAGAGAGAGACGCGTGCTCCGGAAAAGTCACGAATGAGAGAGAGACAGAGAGAGCGCGTGCGCGAGAGAGCCGTGCGCTCTGGAAAAGTCATGAACGAGAGAGAACGCGCGTGAGAGAGAGATACAGAGAGAGAGAGAGAGGGTTGTTTGTCACACTCCTACTTCCTGGACACTTTTGAACAAATACATTAGCAGACGTTTACACTTTATAACTTCAGTTTCATGTGTAGCCGTCTTGTTCCATGTACATGCTTATATTCCTTTGTTGAAAACGAGATAAACATGTTAACCACCACATATTTAGCGTTACAGTGACAGTTACAGTGAGAACCAGTTCATCGGTACCGCTGCACCATGAATATTTTAAGACAAGAGAATGTTTCAGGTATGAATAAATCATGCACAATATATGTTTCATGTACACATTAACTCTGGTAATTAAGTATGCATGAAAATGCCCCATAAGGGACAGTTGTTATATCTTTCTAGTGGGTGGAAACAAAGAATCTAAAGACATAAGGTTAAAAAACAAAAACAATATTTAATAGTAGCTACAGTGGCGCTTTTCAGTCTCTGAAATGCCATTATTCCCTGTTGTCAGGTTAAAATGTTCATTCTGCCGAGGGAGAGACAGTCATTTCACTTTTCTCTGGTGTACCCTCGCTTGCATGCCTTTTCAGCAATTCCAACGCTTTTTGCCGGTGGCGAAAATTCAGCAAGTGTTAGGGAATGACTTATTTAACAGATAACATTTCCCCCTCTGTCAGCAGAAAGGGGTCCCTTAAAAAAAACAGGACAGAGCCAATGTAGTGTGAAATCTAGGGTCATCTGGAGACAAATAACTCTCAAGCAAAAGGGCAGTGGAGGACATGGAAATAAAGAAACCAGTCTCATTCTGATAATTAATTAAAGCAATTTCAGAGATCTTTGGAGTAAAGGGTGCCACTTTTTGCCGCTCGCTGAACAAAAAAAAAAACAGCTTTTCTAGGCATATCACTTCACTGCCCATGGACCTCATATGTATCAACCCTCGGTTCTATCGTATAGTCTTGATCAATTCACTTCAAGCTTGGGTTCTATTGATTCCAAGTCTTCTGATGTCCTTCTAGACCACTTAGTAGAAGGCAATGGGAACGGTCTGTGCATGTCCTAGTGGATGACTGTCAAGCTGGAAAACCCCACATGAACCCATTACTTAATACCCATTACAAATAACCACCAGACTTTTTTATAGACTATAAAAGAGAAGTGCAAGCGCATAATTGACAAATGTATCAAATTCATGGGGGCAAATCAAATTACAAGCTATAATTACGATTTATAAGCTTTGCAATATCATTTTAGTAAATAACGTGTCAGTGAGGTGAATAGTATTTGACACCTTGATGTTATATAGCTCATTTTTAAATGGAGACTCAAAACCTCATACAAAACATGATCTATTAATTCACTTTGGGTAAAACACACTGTGGTATTATGTGTACCAAGTACATAAAAGCGTCAGCTAAATGTAAATGTAGTAAAACAAGAAGCCAAATTTATGGTTTTTCTTTGTCAGTTTCACTGTCAATCAGCTTGTCTCGGACTAATCGATACAGAGTCAGAGCATTCATGAGGGTATGTGCAGTTCCAGTGAGGAAGTGAACTGTTCCATTAGGTGAAAGCTAAGCACTTGACTGGCTCCTCACACTCACAGGCATAGCCTGAGGCCAGTGCAGAGCTTCAGTGCAGACAGCTATTCGTTGCAGACTATCATCGTCCTCCTTTTCTGAAGAAAGTTCTAACCAAAAATATACTATTAAAATCCAACTTGAATATGGCACTACTGAATGTGCATCCTAATTAACGCCTGACAATTGCCAGCAATAATTTTATCCCAATATCACACGTTGGCAGACTGCATTACTTTTTTTTTGTTTTGTTTTGTTTTGGTGCAAAGCAGCAGGAGTGACTTCAGAGACACCAGACGTCCCAACCTCAGCATGACATGGCCCACTGAGGCTGTTCACGTCAGGATAGTTAAATCGGTGAACAGAAACAAAAAATGTGCTTCCTGCTGATGTTGAGAGGACTTTTCAAACCACAGTAGTTTGAGGTGACTGTCATCTGCCTCACCAGGAAGCCATCACTCAGACACGTGCAATGATGCTGAATGGTGGTTATGAAAATAAATGGTCGAACAGCTCTCCCTGTCAGCACGCCTCTCACTTAAGGTGTTGATTCCGGAGACAAGGGGATACAAGGTCTTACAGGCCCCCTCCAATAGCCTACACAGTGGAGGTGGGTTTGGAACACCAGACACTACAAGAAGGAGTGGTAGCGCACTTCATTAAATAAAATTTAGCATTCCAAGGACTTTGGTGTTATTACTCAGGAATTTGTCTTGAGTTACAGGAACAGATCAGCAACAAATAAAAGGTATATATTTTTTCCATTTATTCTACATGAGGTCAATCAACTAAAACATGTTTGTGGTCCATTTTGCTTCAATAGATCAGCCCTTGAGCTATGAGGCTAACAGTAGAAGTCAATAGTCACCTGAATTTTTTTCTGGCAATACATCTCCAAAGCTGTTCTCAATCCACACAACTGCATCTGAATTTCTTAAAACTCTCTTCTTTAAGGTGGTGCAAACATGTTGGTGTAAGCTATAAAAATGGTCACAACTTACCAGTGTAGCTAAATGCTGCCAGTAGCCTTTCAACAGGGTCTGTTTTCATAAATCACCTCAATAGAGGGACTGTTGTTCTAGAATCAGTTTTGTATATTACTAACCACATGGAAAACTGATTCAAGATCATACTCACAGTATATCTGAATGTGATCTGAGTGGGTTGAGAGAGGTTTTGATCATGTATTTTTATGGAAACAAGCTTGGTGACTACTGACATCTAGCCTCATAGTTCCTGAACTAAACTGGAGAAGCCAGATTTGTCATTGATCAAATACATCTGGGGTAAGTGGAAAATTGTGCAAATGTGTTTTTTTCCACTGAACTGTTCATTTACCCACAGAACAAGAGTAATGCATGACAACGCAAGTAATAAGCAACTAAATAACAACTACGTAATCAGCCTGCAAACTATTTTTTTGTTTGTTTTTATATAAATTGGTGTCAGTTGTCCTTTACATTGTGGATTTAGTACATGTTTTAGAGCTATAGAATTTAGACTTACTTTCAAAGCAATGTGGAATACAGAAAGGTTAAAACTCTGAAAGAGCTTTCTCTTTCTCCTTTGTACAAGGCAAAAACAACAATGCATCTGACTTGAAAGATAAAAAGATTTGGAAATCTATTTTACAACTCTCTGAGCTGCGCAATATCATTTAATCTGTGTGAAAACTTAAAATGAAATGTGTACATTTGTACAAAAATGTACACAAGTGATGGCCTTGAAATCCTTGTCTTGGTCTGACACAATGACCCACATGTTGCTTACAACACAAAGCACATTAAAACTTCTGTACTTTCAGAGCCCTGTGGACTACAGAAGGCTTACAACTTCAAAACTATGACATAACGGATGTTTGTCTTTTGGTTCTGCACGGTTTAGCCTTGGAAGTACATTTCAGGAAAAGAATTTCCTCCTGACACAATATGACAAAGCAGTGTTGGACAGCAGCGGTGGTGGGTGAGGGAAGTCAGGCGGAAGGCTGAAGCAAGTGAATGTGGCACAGCTCCACTCGGCATGCCACTCTCTCTCCGTGGAAGCAGCCAAAGCTCTCTGGCCCCTGAGCGGAGCGACAAGTCGGTGGTGCGAATCATATTTCTAGGGCCTTGCACTTTCCTGAGCCATGTGCGGTGGTGCAAATGCTTTACCCATAACCCTGTTTGTCACAGTCAGCACAAGCGGAGCTCAGGGAGCACTACATAAGCTGGAGTAGAGCTGGGGCTCGATTATATGTGGCTCTACTTAGAGGTAGACAATATGGTCAAAGGTCTCATCACAGTATGTTTCTCCATGTCTTTCAACACGTGAATTGATTGAAATTATATATGCATTTCCTAATGTTCAATTTTTGCTATGAATGGTGCTCTCTAAAACTGTACTTTTAAAAGCAAAAGATGTTTAAAATAATAAAGATGTTTTCTCCTGCTCTTCTGTATATGGCAAAAATAAGCGACTTTTCTGAACTAGGGGATTAATGCACCTTGGATATCTCTGGGAAAATAGTCTGAGTTAAGCTCTACCATTTCATCTGAGTCAAAAACTATAGATGGAATTTGTTCAGGCTAAGGGGAAAGATGGAGGTGACAGAAAACCATTTAGCTGTCTGAAAAAGGCAGACTTTGTCTTGGATGAAATATAAAGGAATTCACTATTGTGGTTCCTTTAATTTGTCTAGAATATGTCCGCATTATTTACTGTAATGCAAGCGATTTCAACCCATGTTCCCCCAAGCCGACAATAAGTTTCTCTCCATCCAATTTTGCCCACTTCCTTGCATTAGCTGCCCATCAACAAGATGCAACTTTAATCACTTGACCGCAGTCATCAACCACTGCTCAGTCTCATACATTTGCCACAAGGCCATCTCCGGGGACTAGCACGCAAGCCTGGAGGGGACTAAGGAGCTAACTCGCTCTTCCAGGAAGCCTAAAGTGTGTGTGTATGTGTGTGTGCATGGAGGCACTCATGTAAAACATGTCCCTCTCCAGAGGGACCTGCCCACAAACCTCTGATATGAGAAGACTGTGGCACACTTAAGGTTGATAGTCTCCATTACCTGTGCAAGCACTATGAAAGAAGTGGCTAACAGTTAAATCTGCGCTTCTTCAATTCATTTGCTCTGTTGTTTAACACAGTGTAGGAGGCACACAGGAAAAAGGAGATGGAAAACAGCAATGTACATACTAGCAATAACAAATACCTGGCAGAATAAAACGCAAGAAAAAAGACACCCATATTAATTCTTTCCAGTTGGGTTTTTTCCTGCCAGAAAACAAAGCAGCACAAAATCCCATGGGAGAGAGACAGATGCATCATTTCTTTGTCACCGCTGAAGACGTGGAGATCTATGCAACGTATGCCTGGTATCCCCAGAGCACTCGCAGAACAAATATCATCCCAAGTCCAATTGGCTTTGAAATGCAAACGCACAATTACGCCTTCCCCATGCCAACTGTTGCAAAGCCTCTTAATTGCATTCTTCTTGGGGTTTCTTGTTTACACATGATCCACAACATCCCCTTTTTGGCAGAGGCCAATAGTGTGGCCCTCACAAGTGGAGCTTTTGCAGCCCAGATAAAGTGGAGCTGGTAGATCGGAAATGAGGAAGGCCTTGTAATAAAACTCAGGGGCTTCAATGATATCTGTTTGTTTCAGGGCCTTTTTTGGACGAAGACGGCTTCATCCAGATAATGCCCTCTGGATGCTCAGTGCCTCGTTATTTCACTGCTACACCTACTCACAGTCAGCGTGTCCGGCCAATTTTGAGAAACATCAGGCGCCCCTTTCAGCTCTTCTCACAACCGAGGTCTAGTTCACTTCGGAATTGTACGACTGACCCAAAGTCTGAAATTTGAATGTTCAGTTTGAATGTTTTGATGTTGTCCGCTGCCATAGGTAGAGAGGAGTTTCCATGGAAACCCAAATCTTTCACACATTCTCTCTTGTTACTAATGCTTAATGGCCACTTCCTTGTGGTCTACAAGAGGCATCTAGGCTGTCCTCCTCCATGATGCCATGATGTGATGTGATATGATGTGAGTGGGTTAGGACTGAGGTAGGTAGGGGTGAGGCATAACAGTACCTGGAGCAAAGCCATGCTCATGTGTGTGTGTGTATGTGTGTACGAGTGTGGTATGGAGGAAGAAATCACCACCTCTCACAGTTCTGCCTCAAAGCTGAGGAGGAAAGGGGAAGAGGGCACAAGCGGACCAATCAATATTCTTGAGAGACCGCCCCTCCCACACACTCTCTCTCTACTGCCACTCGCTTTCTGGCCTGCGATTGGATGGAGGGGCCTGCGCCACATGACCTTCAGCGTGGCCAGCAGGGACCCGCCCCCTCGCCTGCCTCGTCGAGATGAGGGCGCGTCACATACATCTCTGTCAGCCGCTAGCAGCTCCGCCATTCATCAGCTGGAACGCCTGACAGCAACGCTAGAACACTGAGAGCTTACACACACACACATTCGCACACTCACACAAACTCTAGAATACATAGCCTACTCAAGCATATACAAACACACATGCTAGCAGTGAAACCTAAAACTTTTCACACGTAAGAACGCAACAGAGAACACAATTTATTATTGCAATTATACAGCCTAAATAATTTTGACCAAACGATCAGCGTTAATGACTTTGACCAAATTATTTAGGGTTTTTGAATCAGGTGAATGATGAAAATGTGTTGAATGATGAAAAAATTGAAAATTTGGGGGGCAAAAGTGTTTGTGTGAACAAATAGTTGTGTTTGTGTGACCAGTGTTCATTGTGGAACAACTAAATATTTGTTTTGGATCAAGAGTCAAAAAAACAAACAGCTAATAAAGACTCAAAAGAATAAAATACTTAAAAAGGATAAATTAATAAATTATAGTTTCATATATGTCAGGTGGGCAAAATCAAGGCAGTCATGGCAGTCCTGATCTAAATACTACTACTGCTACTACTATTAATAACAATAATAAATATAGTAATAATAATAATAAAACTTAATAAATTTTTATGAAGGAAAAAAAAACAAAGAAAAAGAGTCTAATCAAAAAATAAAACAGGCAAACACAGAAAGTGCACTCCAAAACCACAAAATAATGTGCCAGTAAAAGTAACAGAAACTGTATGATTTGAAGTTTGGTAAGGATGATAATAGCAAAGTTCGTTAATGTCTCATTTGCATACTGGAACCTACTGAGACATAACTACTACCAGTACCAAAGATTAATAAATGATATTGCATGTGGCCATTGTGCATCAGAAACAACCTTTTTTAGAGAGAACAGAAAATCTTTATTCTAGCTCAGTTGTATCAACACAAAACAGCACTGCGAGGCTGGAATAATGAACCTGTAAACATAATGCTAAATTAATATTTCCGCAACCATTACATGTATATTCATAGAACTATGAACCCAGAGATTACTCTGATCAATAGGATTAGCTGCTATGCTAATGCAAACAAAGCATTTTGTAATCCCGTCCAAACAGCAGCATTACACCAGCTTTGCTGTCTTCGTATGTAAACAGCAATCTATCATCAGATGACAAACAGCTCTGAAAACTCACAAGCATCTCTGTATTGCCAGTCCACTGTAAACACAGCAGTGAATTTAAACAGTGGAGACTTCAATAATCACTCTAAACAAGCACTCAACATGACTAGAGTTGATTAGACTAGAGTGTTTCGACGCACTGTAGGTACATGACACAGGACAAATCAGGAGACTACTTATAATACAACAACATAATTTCATACAGACATAACTATAGTGTGTTATGCCACTGTCAAAACAAGACCTGAGTTTATTTTCTGTTCTCCCAGAATGGAACTCACTCCTGTAGGCCTACTGTGAGGCACAGGCGCAGTGAGAGTTATGTGGGTTTTGCGATATGTGGGAAAAATAAATAAATAAATAAATAAATAATTGAAAAATATGAGCTCTTCTTCTCTCAGACGCCGATACAGTATCACCGCCTCCCAAAAGACTTTGACTCATCTGGGCTTTGAATTTGAAGGACGGGAACGACAAGTCTCTCTGAACATTAGTTTGACAAAGTGCGCAATGAAAACAACGCTGGTAAGGGGGGTGGGGGGGTGGCGCTGGTTTGCAAGTGCCGACCACGCAACATATTTATTTTTAATTGCTCTGGGCCCTGTTTTTAATTTCTGGCCAGTGACATTAAAATGCCTTTTCTTTTTTTTTTGCAAGGGAAAACAAATGGAAATGCATTAAGGTCTTGGTGGGCGGGTAAGCAAACGTGACTGAAATGTAAAAGGGTGGCCGGGGCTGAGCGGTCCCACAAAAGAAACGGCGTAGCTGTAATCCCTACATTAGCCGCGCTGTCAAGCCACTAATAAAAATAAGGCCTAGACAGAAGTGTGTGTGTGATTTAAAGCCATTTTAAAGGCCCTGTAAAAGGAGCAGCAGTGCGTGGCTGCCTTTTTTCTCTTCCTCATATTCAAAATTGTTCTTTACATTTTCTGTCTAGCCTTTCCAGTGAGCTCTCCTGTTATTTCATGAACAATACTGTGAGCTTTTTTGCCATGCTTTGGAGCTAAAAGCCACGTTTGAGGTTTATAGCAACATCAAGTACTCAGAAATACCCTTCAGTCTATGAATATGAACAAGTGCAAAATGACCCTTATCTAATCAAGAGCAGAAATGCGACTACACAAGAGCAGAGAGAGAAAAAAAGGGGGGAAACGGCTCTGGAGCAGGAGCCAAACCCAGGACACTTTAATGTTTAAGGGCATTCTACGCAGGCCGAATAGCTTGTAGTCTTTTTTTGCGGTCCAACCCGAAGCATAAAGGTAAAGTGATGGCATCGTTTAAGGCCCATTAAAAAACAAACAACGTGTCTGGTCCCTTTCATGAATGGGTATTATTCCCCCATCACAGCCTGAATGTGTTTACTGTCCTTGAAAGAGGAATTCGAAAGCGCTGAGCAGGCTCCCTCCCTCTAGGACATTGTTTGATCGCTGTAGGAGTGACATTTGGTTAATGAACAAAGGTGTCCCTCCATTCTCCCTGGAGAGGGGAGCCGAACCGATCCAACACCAGTGACACTCAGAAAGAGGAAGACTTTTTTTTCCTACAATAAGGCTTCGGTTGAGCACGCAGGGTACCGTGCTCCTGTGCCTGGTGTGCGCTTCAGCTCTTTAACCTCCACGCTGTTGAGCTGATAATGGGGCCAGAACCCTCGGGCCCTGGGCTCCTGTTTCCCTGAGACGCTCCACTGAGGCGCAGAACCTGGATTGGGCCTTTTATCATTGGTGTGAGGTGGCGAGAATGGGGTAGGCGCAGGGAAAAGGGGTTGACAAGTGCTGACCCCCATTGACAGGTGGGCAGATTGAGGGCTGAGATTAGCTCCACTCTGCTGCCGAAAGGAGGGCCCACAAGACACATCAGCCAGGATGAACAACCATGCTGTGTCACCATGTCAGGCCTCACATACCAGCAAGGAAATGCATCAGAACCCGGAACCTGAGGAGAATGGCCCATGAACTGAAGCAAAAACACAACAATGTGCTCTGATCCCACATTATATTACACAACATTACACATTTGGGAGATGTTCTTATTCAGAGTGACTCGGTAGATGAGGGTAGAATTACAGGCCAATGGTGAAATCCGCTGTGTCTGGGTGTAAATCTCTGACCTCATAATGATTCGTTTCAATTAGGATTCTACAGCAATAATTAAACGAATAAGTGCATGAAGATATCTCCAATTCAACTGCTGTATAACACATACACTGAAAATACAACTGCAACTGGGAGAAATATTTGCATAGCAAAATAGAACAATGCATTTTTTTGAAAATGGGCAGAGTCCCGGGCAGAGGACACACTTTCACAATTTAATGCATAATTACTGTCTGTACATTGAATATTTTAGTACAAAAATAAAACCTATGCAAAACCTATGGTACAAAATCTATGGTACATGTTATGCTTTCCCCCAATAGGTTAAAAACTGTGCACTTAAAATTGTATAAAATGCTGAATTGTATAAAATGTTCACACCATCTTAATGGGCTTCAGTTACTGCTGATTCTGGACTTCTTTTGCACCTAAATTTCTCGCCACATGAAATTCTCTGTAGTCACAAGTCTTGTCATTAATTGTCATATCAAATAAGACAAGGATGTTACATTTATGGGCTGAGGTTTCTTCTTTGTTGCAACCAAGACAATGGGCCCAGTGCAAGGTTACACTCAAGGTTATACTCACTTACACTTCAGAGGGAAGTTAGTTTGGTTTGCATGCAGTCTTTAACTGTGTTTATAGGTTTTGTACTTGTTTTTGGGGATCCTGGAGAAAATGCTGTGCATTTGTATATCCTATATGTGTCAGGGTGCCGGGGGAGGAATCCCCAGGACCCTGAACTGCCTTGGGAAACCATCCAAGCAGGAAGCCTCGAAGTCATGTCGATTAAGTACTTTTATTCAAAACAGAAGAAAACAAAAAGGCACGGTGGCCATACAAACAACACTACGGTTCCAAAACCAAAGGGCAAGCGAGGACATAAGGACAGTTAAGGACAATGACCGACAGCAGACAGAACTAAGTGTGGGGTATAAATACACAGACACAATGCAATACAGGTGGGGGCTGATCAACACAACAGGAGACACATGAGGAACCAGACACGTGATACAAGGGAACAGGAAACGGAACCGATAATCCAGACACGGGGGAACCTAAACAACGTGACACAGACAGAACCAAGGTAAACAAGG
>JBBPDB010000134.1:9238170-9267873 GCA_037974465.1 Brachypetersius altus
CAGTCTCCCTGGAGCAACTTGGGGTTAAGGGTCTTGCTCAGGGACCCAGTGGTGGTGTGCTGGAGGTAGGATTCGAATCCATGACCTCTTGGTCCAGAGGCAAGTATCCTACCACTAGACCACCACCACCAGTCAGGCAGAACATTCTTGTGTTGATATCAAGCTGAGAGAGGGGTGACACTAGTGGAACTATTAAGGAGGGGAATGGTAATGTACACTCATATATGCCAACATGTAAAGGTTCGAAAACATTTATAGTTTTTTGCTTTATTATTATCCAATAACTTACATTAATGTAGATTCAAGTAAAATAATACCATGCAACTTTATTAAGATTTCAAGGTCTTTCAGAAACAAGTTTCTAATTGATAAAAACTGTAACATAATTATCCAGATAATTTTCTGGTCAGGTTATCTGTTTTGAGATCTGATCACCACTGAAATATGAGGCATTCTTCATTAAAACAAATTGTTGTACCTTCACTCTCCATTATCGACAGCCTTCTCAGTCATTTTACAATCACCTACAGCTATGTTCATCATTATAGGCAGACACATTTTTCTATAATACCTAATAACACCATAATTAAGTCTTTCTAATTAAGTTACCATTTACTTTTCTGTGAAACAGCTTATTTGGATTCTGTATGTTAATGACAACTGCTTTCATTGGCTGCTTTCACTGGGAGTCACATGTATAAAAGGGGCAATATGCCAAATTGGCTGAGATTTCACATTTTACTGTGCTTTAGACAACAGGCCTAATGACATGTATCTGTTTTGTTCAATTGGTCTCCTTTAACGTTTTAAAGATTCTAACAAATGACTTGAAAGCTACTTAGTACTTGCACATAAGAATAATTTTGTATCTTGATCTGCAACAAAAATGTGCTGTTCCATTAAAAATAGTGATGTCACACTTCTGAATGACGACACGCACAAAGACACATACGCACATTTTTTACACTGCATGAAACAAACACAAGCACGCTTTTGGGTGCTGAAAGTGAGCTAATTGATGTGAAGCCGAGGCATATGCAGAGAAATGAAAAGAAAAAAGCAACAAGCAAACGCGACAGTGAGCTAAATCCTCTCTGGGTCAGAGAACAGAACCAATGACAGCTCAGATGTCTCCTAACAGATTCTTGAAATGAACAGTGGAGATCAGAGGCCACCTTTTAAACACACAGCGTTTCTCATCACATCACACACAGAGAATAAGCGACCATTGTTCAAATGCACTTCATCTCTTTGTCTTTTCTCTGTCTGTGTGACTGACTGCCAGCCTCTCACACTGTCTCTCTCCTTCATTTGAAAACTCACCACCACACATGGCGTCAGGCCTCTGTGAACAACCACCAGAGGGAGTTTGAGCTTGGACTGCAATGAAGATCAGCTGAATTTTAAGGGTCCAGCAAACCATGCATTAAATCTCACCTCATAACCTGCTCTGAGTGGAAATCCTCGGATTTTGCTCTAATTTGTAGCGAGGAGCCAGTCCATGATTTTATTCAGGAGACCTCCTGCAGCTGATAGGAGGGGAAAAAAGCATCCTACTTCCTACTTATTACTGTCACTGTGGCACATAGTTCATTTATATTGCACAACTGTTTTGTTATTACCCAGTGATGTCATTAACTATGTTGTTTGTAATAGTAGTGATTAGTTACATACTAATTACGTTTACATTTGATTTAAGTTTGACCCCCTTGGGTCAGCAAAAATGTTGTCATAGAGACGCCCTCAAGTGCTTTATTTATACACTGAAAAATATGATAAAATATGATAAAAGGTTCACTGTATAACTAAACAGTGAAGGCAGCTGGCCCTCTGGTGGTTCATAGGTTAGTAATGCTGCCTCACACCTCCAGAGTTGGTGGTTTGAAGGTGGGTCCTGTGTGTGTGGAGTTCCTCCAGTTTCTCCCACAGTCCAAAGATATGTGTGTCAGGTAAATTGGGGATTCTAAATTGGCCGTAGGTGTGAATGTGTGTATGTGCGCCCTGTGGTGGGCTAGTGTGAGTCCCTGCCTTGTACCTGTAGACCCCAGGATATGCTGCGGGTACCCGTGATCAAACAGCTACAGAAAATGAATGAATGAATGAAGGTTTTTGTATAAAGATCAGAGTCACTACAACTAAAACTGAGGTGGTTTGTGAAAAAAAAAAATTTGTTGTCTAAATAGACTGCTCACAGCTTCCAACTACATGCAAATTGTTATTGCTCATAGTTTTAGTACGCAAATTTAGGCTCTGGCTTGAGGCTGGTGCTTTTTCTATAAAAATGCTAGTATTTGTCTCACCACAGCAAAATCCCTGCCGCCACAGCAGATAAAAAACAAACAAATAAAAAAAATAATCAGCAAAATGCAACAAGTTGACTCAGACTCAAACCTCTTTGGACATGGACTTGTACTGGACTTTACAAATGTGGTCTTAACTATAGCTCTGGCTCACAGCAAGTTCTTAAATCACACTGACAAGTCTATGCCACTTTAATGAAGAATTAAAACAGATTGATTTAATCTTGGGAATATATTTACTGAAACATTTTGAGTGACAGTTGACTTCTAGTGTTTGTTAGCCTTGCAGCTACAGTTCTAAACTAAAGGGCCCAAACGTGGATATCAAGCATGTTTACAGATGATGAAAATTTGTTTTGCCAAACTACTAATTTAAGGAAAGCAGCAGCAGCAGTGAATTCAAATGATAATAACTGAATAAAATCCCAAGGAATCTAAGGCTTGTGAAGCTAGCTAGCTTTAGCTTTTCCGTAAATGTCCCTGAGGTCATTAAAACTGCACACATGCGCTCTGAAACAAAGTGATTCTTCCTGTACTCAGCTGTTAGAATTTCTCACCTTGGTATCCAGTCATTTTGCATTCAGTAGGAGTATTTGGGGTCTTGAGGGAGGCAGTTTTAATCAGGCAGCTTGTGCGGCTGTCCCAGCTGCAGGCACACAAGCGGCTTGACCGAAGTAAACACAGGCGGTCAGCTGATGAGCAAAGCCACCCGCTTGTTAGCTCTGATTGGCCACCACGCCCTCATCCTGAAGGGGAGCCAAAACACAAAGCAACTTTTCCGATCCCAAACAGGTGCACGCCGGATAAACTATTTCTCTCCTGTTCTGACACTTTTTGTCCTTTCATTTATTCCTCTCCATGTTTTCCTCTCTGATTGAAGAGCGATGTGTGGTGTGAGCAAAAGAGGAACAAATGCCTGCAAGTCTAAGCCATTAAATATTCACAGGTGTCTCTGTTGGCTGAACTCAGTAAAACTCGACTGTGTATGTATTTTGATGTATGCTGTAATCTCGTCAGATTGATTGCTTGGATGTTAGACTCCTACCTTACACTCAGGTGTTTCTAATAATTATATCTGCTGACATTGGAACCAAAGCAGTGTGTTAAAGCAAGACAACAGTCTGTATCATGCTGGTCTGTACTTCACCCTCATCATGTCTTCACATCTTCACACTCAAACCTCCGTAGATGTGGGTAAAAGCAGTATTTTCTAATGTAAAAAAAATATTACAATCCTTCCCTATATGTCTGAACGCACACGAAAGGGTAGGTTTCCATCAAATTCAAATCATGATAGTCTACTTACAAACACAACTTTAGGACAATCTATATACTATATGAGAAATGATGACGATAAATGTACAACTCCAACAATAACAGTGACAACTGGGTTTTAACTATAGTATATAATAATATAGAAAGTGTTTAATAGTAGTATTAAAACAAAACATAGTAGTTTTAGAACATTTTTACTGTCCATTTATCATGAAATGTTTGCACAATAGAACAGCTAGCATTTTCATATGGAGCACTGAAAATCACACTGAGTGATGGGGGGACAGGAAAGAGAGGACATTCCTACTCACCCAGAGAGGGCACAGAAAACTGTACTCTCTTGGAACTGTCTCTGGCATCGCCAGGGAACAAACTTACCCAAGGAGACAACCAATGCTTAGGCGATTGTGCCATTTGGGAGCCCTTGCTAGGTCTCTTTACTGAATACCAGGTTGTTCTTACATGAAACCACATTCTGTACTGTAGCCCACGCACAACCACCGTTTTCTTGAGACGCTAAAATTATAAGACAAAAAGACGCTGTATGCATGCATGCATGCTATCATTTGGCACCCAGAACTTCTAGATAAACATACATTACTCTGTCCTTTAAATGTGTTACAGCAGTTACATCATTCTGAAATCTAACCACTGTGCAAAATGATCAGGGTAATCTTTAAGCATTGCTTTGAGCTCAAATCAGTTCTTTAGGCAATACTTATGCCAGTCCAAGCAAAAATGATTAACACACCTAGATGCCTACAAAAGAAAGTACACACACTCACTTATGAGTATCCATGCATACATTTACACTCACAGCTCCCGATTAAGCTATTAGCTAAACTGCCTCCTAAGCTCTGTTGTCCTCTTCTTGTAATTGTCTTATTAGCCTTGCCCTTGTATACTTTTAGTGTGATTGCCCCTTTTTCTAAAAGCAGCCGACAAGGGGAAAAATACATGCAAACAGGCCTATAGTGCATGCTGAAACTTCACTGCTATGCATATCGCAATGTTAATCAGTCCTTTGGGCTAAAATAAGGTACCAGGTGGTGGAGAACACAGTAACCTCCACAAAGCCCAGCTTCTCTAATGAGGACATTTTAATCTCTGAACTATGGCTGTGCATATTTTAACATGTTCTCTCTTTCGCTTTCTCTCTATCTCTCTCTGCCCAGAACATGGAGAGTGCTGGATGGATCCAGCCTCGGCTAGCTGTGCACGTTGTGAAACCGATATGCATTTTTGATTAAGCAGCGTGTAATATTTATTGCGTTATGGTGTGCATGAATCTCTTTAACTGGGCTTGTGCTCTGCAGGGCACATCTAAATAAGGGTTACTCTCTCACTGTCTCTCTGTCTGACTTATTCTTTCTTAACCTCCTCCTCCTCATTCCTTCGCCCCTCTTCTCCTCCCCCACTCTCCAGAGAGAGAGCAAGGTAAAGAGAAAGAGAGAGAGAGATAGGGAGAGGGAGAGAACCCCTACAGTATGCTTTACTAGGGTTATTAGGGAAAAGCAAACAGAAAATAAAAGCAAATCATTGTCAGTGATGTACTATAATGACTGCTCTCCGCAGGGTGAGCTATGGCTTTACCCTTGCCAGGGGCTACGCTGCTGTATACTGTATTAGCCTCTCACCTAAGCTACACTGGGTTCATTAAGAGCAGCCCGGAATAGGGGAGGGACTGGGGGGAAGTGAAGGAGAGTGGGTAGCAAGAGATATGGAAAAAGACAGCAAATGCATTTCTTCCATCAAAGAGATTAATACATGTGCAATTTACCACAAGAATAAGTTTTCTTACATTTCCTCTGCAAATTGTGTAACACAGAGAGAAGGTTTATTAATCACTAAATCAGGTATACTGATAATTTGTTTCAAAAATGACTGTAAAATAACTACATCGTTTTGTGCTAAAAAATAAAGGCTATAAAATGCTTCTAGGCTTGGATGTACAATTTGAAGAAAAATGTTTCATTTATAGAAAATCACTCCATTATGTGAAGGTTTTTAAACTTTAAAAGGTTCTTTAAAGAACTTGCACAGTTCATAAATGTTTTTTGTAGATTCATGCACTGACGGGTCCTTTAGGGAAACAGAAATTATTTTTTTATGGCATCGCACCAAAGAACCCTTTCTGGCGCCTTTATTTTTACAAGAACAACTCACTAAATTACTGTTCCCCAGCATTTTGTGCTAGAAGCAGGACCACGCGATCCCTCCTACACTCAAACAGCAACATATGTGCATTATTTAAGCAATTCTATAGGGCACGTATTTGCCTCAAATTAAGCTGCGGTTTTGCATTTAGATGTTTCATCATCGTCAGCGCTGATTGAGTGTGACAGACTGAGGCTTGGGAGGCTTGACTTGCACCGTACATCATTAACAGTACCATTAGGAACCTCCACCAAGTTCAAATAACAGCACACGGCTTAACGGTGTCTTAATTAACAATATTATACATATTCACAAATATGCAAATATTCTAAATTCAATGGTGGTATTATTTGTATACATAATTCCCTAGTCCAAATGACAGTCCGCAATACATGTAGCATTTTTTTCCGGAAATACAAATTGTTTTGTTGGAGCGTAATGTTGTGCTGAAATGAGGAAAGAGCGGCTTATCACTATTGTTTTTTGTTTTATGAGAAAGCAGAAGAAAATCGTGTTTTTCATTAAGTGTCGGGATGGTGTGGGTGAGAATGAGGTGAGAAATGATATTAAATGCACAGGGAGGTAAGTGATGCTAATTTATAACATCTCTAATTTGAAAATGCGCAGTAGGGCTAATTGAAATTCTATCATGGGGAAAAAAACGAAAGCACAACTGTCCCGTTTGATTCAGTTTAAGGGAACTGCAACCTTGCAGCCACAGAGAAAGAAATCACACGCCTCTGTGTAGAAAATAAACTTTTTTTACTGCCTTGGTAAAAAGTTTATTATCACCTAAAAGCCAGACTTTATGGAAATTTAGTAGATCTTCCTGGCATACTAATGAACTGGAGTTGACAATTTGAAGGTCGTCATCAAAACCTGAGAAAATGTATTGCTAAACATTGTGGCGTAATGAAAAAAATGTAGGCAAAACGTGTCACATTTTTCTTTCTCTGCAAGCAGAGTTTTCAGATGCCCTGCTTTGAAACATTATACAGACAAAATCTGTTTCTTTTAACCCTTAGAAATGACCTCAGTGTAGCTGTGAGTGCAAGACAGCACAGCTGGCTATGCTCTTTCTGGGTGGATATGATGTCCCCTCTCACTTCATGATCCCAGCTTGGTATAATTTTGTGGAAAGGGACAAATTTAAACTGTGCAGAACATTTGGGGGAAAATGCTAAAAAAGAGACAAAACCATCACAGTCAAAAGCATGTTGTTATTTTTGTATTTTATATTAATCCCAGTAAATGAAAGCAAAGAACCTTTGCTGGAAGTCTGGATTGATGGAAAATGTGAGCTTGTAAGCAGAAGACATATTTCAGTATCATCTGAATCTAATGGAAAGTTATTGTTGCATACACAGTCTTGTTTTGTCAAAAAATGCATTCAAAAAAAAAAAATAAATGAATACAACACAAGTGAATACTTGAACCTACCAATACAGAACATTCATCCAAATTCATCTGATGTAATTCAACTGAGTATGTAATTACATGTGTAATTATATAATTAGCATAGCAAAATTAGCTCAACTCTCTGAGAGACATTAATGGTGGAGTATGATAAAAGAGCAGTAGTGAGGGCAGTGAAGAAAAAGAACATTGACTAAACCTGCACTCTATTCTCTCTAAAGGAAAGCAAGGAAGAAGTCAAGGTCAGGCCAAAACAAGGTTAAAAGAAAATGATTGGGGGGTTAGCAAGAGAGAGAGAGAGAGAGAGAGAGAGAGAGATACAGAAGGGTAAAGCGGATAAACTGATATGAGCTGATAAGACCCATGTGAGAGAAGCAGAGGAACCAAAAAGACCAGCGGGACCTTAAGTCATGAGGAAAGGAGGAAAACTAGAGGAGGTATGGAAGAGAGAGGGAAAGAAATAATCAAGGGAGAAGAGACAGAGGGAGAAGAGAGTGGAGATGAAGTAGAGAAGTCTCCCTCCACTGGGAGTCCACAGTGGACGTGTCCTCTTAATTAGGTATTTTTGCGCGACAAAATCCAATTTCAGCCAGTTAGTAAATAAGCCTGCTAGAAGACCACTTCATTATCAGCAGCTAATTGTGAAAAAAAAATCTAACAGAAAGTGTTCTTGTCCTTAATTTAAAGATGCAGTCATTTGAAAAAAAGTGGATGACTCATTTTTATTTCATTTCATATTTTAAACTACTCAAATCTGACAGGTATTAACCAAAAGGAAAATAAAACCCTCGACATAACAGACCTGGGAATACTGCTCTCTGGAAAACAATTTATTAGGATGAAAATGAAGATTAATGAACAGTACGGACGGTTGATCTTAACCACCACCCCCCCAAACACACACTCCAAAGCTCTGTTACCTAGCTCGCTCAAGAGAGAAACTGAAGCCAAAGGCATGTGTCACTCAGTTAAGAACGAGTCAAACAAGAAGTGAAAGTCAATAAATGAAAACTCCAACTCCTTTGCGAGGACCTGGGTCCTCCACCTCTGCTACATTTTACCTGTGTGGTACCACATGAGTTGAAAACTTTTCTCCTTCACTCCTGCAAATTCCCTAAAAGAATATACAAATCCTCTGCATCTGCAATATGTACCCATGCTTGTTCCCCTCTCGCTCTACGCCAACCCACTGCAAACTTTGCTGGCTCGAAGTCACTTTTCATGTTGCCAGGTATAAGTGCCTGCACATATGTGGCTTGCCAGCGTTGCTGTTTTGAATGTGTCAGTTGCTGGCATACTCCCCGGTGCTCCGAATTTACTTGGCAAGTCTGTCTTCTCCGTCAGACGAGTCTCTCTGTGTTCCAGCTGGACGAGTTTTTGACCTCTTGACCCTAGCCAATTAAGAGTTCCCTTTGATTGAGCGCGGGAAAAATAGGAAGAGGAACCTCCTGTGTGTATGAATGAGCTCCAGCAGGAGTGACTTCAACTTGACAGCATTCACGTCTTTGGTCTCACATTGTCTGACATACCAATCGAAAGAAATGTCTTGTCTTACATCCAACATCTTTGCTTTATTAACTGCAGTGCAGAACCTCCAATAAGGCAAATACATGCCGCAGGGGGCGTATCTTTGACTCCCACTGATTCTTTTGGAAATGATTCAATGCATTGCAAGATCTCAGAGTGACTAATCAGACAGCAAGAATAAGACTATGAAGAGTTAACGCTGTGCATGGCATTAGGTAAAAACTGCACAAACTAAAGTGAAGTAAAATTTAACCATTAATGTTGTCCAAGAGGCTGAGTTAAAGAGTGCTTTGGGTCATCCTCTCATATTACAATAGTAACATGTTCTACAATTTTTTAATGCTAGTAATGAGATAATTCTTGGAATTTACGCCGAACAGCCATTGTAGCATTAAAGAAAAACGTTTTTAGAACACTGGGTTGTGTATATTAGCCAAAACAACACTGTGATTTTAATGCCCCCCAGATGTTAGGCTTTACAGAAATTTTTTAAAGCATATAACTGTATGTAATGCATAGTAAGAGCACAATACAGCCTGCACATGGCAGGGCTAAGGCCTCAGTGAATACAATGATAATACTCATTCTCCCATATATAGTCAAAAGTCATTCTAATGTAAGTTGTTATGCAAAGATTCAGGGCAATATACTTTGTTATTAAAATATATGAAAATGTTACATTTCTGATGGTACCCTTTCTACTCAAAAAATAAATGTGCCCCATGTAACATGGCTTCTTTTCTCTCTTTAATATAAGTCAGTATGTAAGTATGTATTTAGATTGGTCTGGTTGAAAAAACAGAATTGTACTAAACTGATTTAATGATTTAACTCGCTTTATCAATCTGCTTTTACAGATACTATAACCATTAACAGCTCAATCTGTTCTAGTTCTGCCTATGGGATAGGTTGTAAAATTTGCACTTGTGCTGCAGTAGATGTTGGAGTTTTTTTCAAAGACACACTGGTTACTTGTATAAAGAAATAGTCTGTGTCTCATTTGTATTATTCAGCAAAATCTGTGTTAAGTGGCCAACTCTCCCACGCATTTTAAATCTGTACATCCCCAAATTAGATTGGGGGTGTGCATTTATAGGCTTTAATTTACATTTAAAATATATTCTGGCCAGAAATTAGCAAAATAAAGTTAAATATTACTATTCGTTACTACTACTGATTCTGAAATCTAAATCGATTCCCTTGTTTCAGTGATTAAAGTTGCTCGCTTGAGAAGTTGTTCTTGATTCTGCAATGCTACCTTGGGGCCACTAGATCCAGCACATGGAGATTATGCTTCAAAGGAACACACGAACCCACAAAGTCCTTCTCGGAACATCGCTGCACAGTTACGTAAAAAGTCTCCTTTCTTTTTCCAGGACAAACACCCACCCTGAGCACCCCATCGTGTCTCCTTTTGTTCCTGTAATCACTCGGAGGCTCTCTTCTGTTTGTGCTGAGTCACCCAGTCCCACACAGAGGCGCTCATCGTCTCCTTCACCCGAGAACCACTTTAACCACCATCTAGCCCACTGATACTCAAAACTGCTCTACTCAGGTGTATATCTGTGTGCTTACATTTCTCAGGTGGACTACAAAGACTAGCTTTAAAATGAGACAAACAAATGTAACTGGGAGATATAAAAAGAGAAGTAGGACAAAATCAATGGTCTGGAATTTAACATACTGAACCAATGTATTTGCTAATTAGCAAGCTATCACTTGTCAAGCGCAAATATGAGCTAGAATTACTGATGTTCCACAAATACTGCTGGGAATACACTTGAGACTGTAGCATTTTCATTCATTTTTTTCCATTATTGTGATATTAGCCTCTCTAATTGCCTTAATTCTTATGTTTGCTAATGTATTGTCCATTATCTTTCTCAAACTGAAAGAGAATATTTGAAATTCTGAAAGTTCAAGAAAACCAAGCTTACATATATAGTGATGTGGTGGGTTTCTGATGCCCCCCCGCACCCCCCGCATGAACACACGCAAACTCTTTACTTTTTACTTATCTCACGTTTGGTCCTCTTGTTCCATTAACTCATCCCTTCATTCTCTCCACTGCTCCTCCATCCTTTAACATTTCCACTTGGAGAGATTCTGGAGACCAAAGCGACATTATTGTCCCCCCCTCACCACACCCCCACCTACCCCATAAGTACCCTTCAAAGGAACCATGTAGTCTTGGTTTGATGACACAGCTTTCTTGTGTCACTCAAGCTCCCTGTGGACTGCTTTAACACACACCCCCACCCACCCACCCAAATACACACACACACACACACACACACACAAGACTGAGTCACCATTCAATGGCACCGTTCAGGTGCGAAAAAGAGGGTTGCACTGCCTTTCACAAAAATAAATGTGCCAAAAATAGTTCTTTGAAGCAATGCCATGAGAGAATCACTTTTGGTTCCCTAAAGAACCTCTGAAAAGACGAAATGAAATGTATGAGTGTGATGAATGGTTTAAGTGTCAAGTACCTTTAGTTTTTTCCTAGAACTGTGCATCCTATTTAAGAATCTCTTCAGGAATACAGCAAAACCCATTTCCTTTACCGAGTGCTCAGTAACAGGAGAGCGCTAACCAGTTAGCCATGTTGTGCTCCCACAGCTAAAGGCTAAAGCATGAGCAGCGAGCACATTACTAGGAAAAACAGGCCCCCAGAGGAGCAGCTGCCAAGTCTTTCTCCAAGTCGAAACTCAACTGCAGTTTTCCAAAAGCTTTATCGTGTCCTTGCTTCATTTATACAGACCTCTGGCCCTGGTGAATGCCACCTCCCACATAACTCTTAGCAAATTACAGTTGACCGCTAGGTCACAGGGGAGGGCTGTATTTTCAGCTCTACCCTTGACAGACAAATGAGGAGACATAATCAGAAAAAAAGGAGGAAGGAAAGCTATCGTGGCAGATGACCTTTAGATGAAGAGGTCATCTCTCAAAGGCTTGTCTGTCTGTCTGAAAACCCAGGAGCAGTGGTATGGAACGCTGTATGCTAGCCATTTGTTTCGTGTGGGCTTTGTCAGTTTTCAATAATGCTCAGTGTTGTGCAAAATCCCAGCGTATATATCCGCTGTTTATGAGAACCTCACTCTCTTGAGTGACTCATCCCCCCCTTCGCATACCTCAAAAAAGCAATAGTCTTCAGGCTTCATATTTAATCCACCCTCCCCCTAGCCCTCTCTAATCATAAATCTAAGTCACAGTGCACAGTGGGCCGACACTACTAATTGATATTGCTTTCACTGCAGTAAAGCTCATCTTGGCAGGGTGCTCCATAGTTAGATGTCAGAGTCAGGGTAGGCTCAGTCCTTTTTTGTGAAGAGCACTTTTAAAAAACGGCAATGGGGTACTGCAGGTGCACGGTTACCGCTGTTATAAGGCCCCTGTTAATTATGTCCTCAGATCTTAAGCGAACAAAGGCCTGTGGAAGACACCTGGTGGCTCGGTCTGACCTCAGGCCCTCCTTGTAGTTCACCCAAAATGTGTTTTCCCCCAAGGAGATCCTGGCTTGCTAGTTATAATGAAAGAACAGAAAACATACAGAGATCCTATCCTACTATTAAATAACTTCATATTTTTTGGACTGCAGCTAATTCCTATTACACTTCAGTCACTCCCCTGTTTTGGCTTCACCAAGGAGCTGCTGGCTGTCTACCCGCTTTCCCCCATTTTGATTTGGGTCAAAGGAAAAGTGAAGGCAATGGCAAGGGAGAAAGTGATCTGGCCCAAATTCAAGAGTGTTGCTGCTGCAGGGGGTGGTGCTCAAGAGACCTGTCAAGAGACCTCTTCTCTCAGAAACGAGGGGTGGAGACGTAGACAGGGATAGAGTAAAGAGCTACATGTCATGCGTGGTTCCTTTCCTTGAAGAAGTTTGTGCTTCTGAGCAGCTTCATGAAGTCTTTGACATTCACTTCACACCAATTCACTACAATTACACTGTATTGTAAGACATTGTAACAAAGAATTTTTCCAGGAATGTGATTCGTAGAAACCAAAACTGAGAACCCTAGAAGCTATAATGGTTTAAAACACAGGGACTTGGAAGGAACAAATACAGTATTTGTGAAAGGAAGTAATGAAGATGATCTGAAATAGTATGGCAAAAACTGTCTGAAAAGGAAAGACAGAAATAGCTCTGGACTGCCATCTGTGTTGATTCAACAATCTAGAGTGGAGTTTCATTCCAAAATGCTACTGATTCATAACTATTACTATATATAATACTAACTTATTATATAAAACGTTTTTGAAAAGAATAATATCGGAGGTATAAGGCAAAATTCACAGGTATGTCACTAATGATATTAATCATTATATAGCACTGAGATTTCTTTTATGTTGGGGGGGGCGGTGCCATAGTGGGTAGGATACTTGCCTCTAGACCAAGAGGTCACAGGTTCGAATCCTACCCTCAGCACACCACCAATGCGTTCCTGAGCAAGAACCTCAACCCCAAGTTGCCCCAGGGAGACTGTCCCCTGTAGGTGGGGAATGGAAGTCGCCTTGGATAAAAGCGTCTGATAAATGCCGTAAATGTATATGTAAATTTTCCCCAACAATGCATATCATGGAAAAGAAAACTCTTCTTGTACTATTTTGGAATGAAAAAATGCAACATTGCAGTATTTATGCAACATGGCTATATTTGTGGGGAAGCTAGTGGCCAAGTGGTTAGAAAGTTGCCCCTGCGATCAGAAGGGCCGCCCTGTTGCTGGTTGCCCACTGCTTCATTTGGTGAATGAGTTAAATGCAGAGAAAGAATTTAACACTGTTCACACTGTGTGCTGTACTGTGGTGCGTTCATGTGTGATTATAAGGGGACACTTTATTTTACTTTAAAAGCATTTTCATGACATATACATTTTTTGTGGTGCAACAGTATTTAATAAAGAGCACACATTTTTAAAAATGTTATGAGGGCAGCTTTATTTTATTTTTTTAAAGAAAAAAATACAGGAAGTACTCTTCATGCCCATGTATCATAACAATAACATATCGACATACTGTCCAACCCTACACTAAAAATGGTCCACAGCTTAAATATTTGGCATCAGAAGAAAACTAAAGATGTGTTATTTTGTGTTATATGATGACTCATATTTCCAATAAAATGGTTATTTTAATAACCACTCATGGAAAGGATCTTTAGGGTATCTTCTACCTTCCTTTGGCACGACTCTAAAGAGCACCATTTTACACTCTTTCTAAGAGTGCAATGGCACAAGAGGCGCTCAATTTTGGTCTTGTCTTCAGCACGTTGTCTGCTGATCATGCAGTATTGACGGCTCAGCGTGGTGAGAGACAGAGGTTCAGGCAAATGGCAGGACAGTACGCTTAGAGTAGGTTTCTTTGGCAGGCAGTCTGAGGAACTCCGGCAGCATTGTTAGCCTGCCGCTGTCCTCACTCAATTCCAGCCGTGTGTGTCCCATTTACCTCCCACTCAACCCTCAACTCCGAGCTGCTGTTCTCACCCAGCGCTGACAGCAATGCCCCTTCCCCTAATACACACACGCAGACACACATGTGTACCCCCTCCCACAGCCTTACCCAAAGCTGAGGGGCTTGTGTGTAGGCACATAAGAGTGTCCTCATATTCTCTGTGTGCATCACAATTCCTCTGGCTCTGCACTGACTTGGAGAGTTATTTAAAGAACAGCGAGCAGAGAGGGATTTTCATGTGCTCCGGTTGGGGGGGGTTAGGGTGTGTGGGGGGGGTTGTGGATCCTTAGCCAAATGCTTCAGCGTCATACTGAAACATCAGGGCTCAGAGGAACACAGCGGCAAAGGCTTACGGTGGCAGATGCATGAGTGCTGCCTATGAATTCAGTGAGTTCATTGTCAGCATACATTTCAATGGTTTTAAAGGAACGGGACACAAAACAGATTAGGAGTTAAAACTAGTGAAAAGAATTTTTATCCACTTGCGTCATATATTTATGTAAGGTTATTAGCTAAATTAGGTAATTCTTCGCAGGCAACAACTTAACATAGCAAGCAGGAGGTGAAAGACAAGGCAATTCTGCAATTTTTACAACAAGCTCCCCTCATGAATGCTATAAATGCAATACTACTTACAGAGGCAGAGGCATGTTTGGAGTCGATATCTGGAAAATACAGGAAGGTTTTAGGTCTTTGTCACCGAATGATCCGAGTGGAAGCTTTTTCCGCTTTTTTTTTTTATTTCATCACAGTCTATGGAGGCTCTGAGCATAAATGCATAATAAATGAAAATTCGAAAAGGCGTTGAGACCAAGCTGAGCCTTTCATTTATCATGCCCACTACCACAAGGCTGCCAGCAATGCTTCCTCATGCTAATGCCATTGAACCCAGGCTAGCAATCGCTCTGGCAACTGGTTCAGAACCACCATCATGCTGAACCCATAACCAACCCCCTGCACCCCAAACATACACACACACACACACACACACACAAACACACCTTTTACTGAGGTGATTAGGCCAACCTTCTGACAGAAGGTACAAGCTTCTGATAGGCCTGTTTTGTTCGGGTCAGGATTTTCTTTTGTCTATTCCTACCTGTGTATGAGCACGTCAGGGTGGTTTAGTGGATGGCTGCCTATTATGGGTGTGAAAAATGCCTTGTAGTCTAGGACATGGCGATGGAAATACAGTAGATAGCAGCTTAAGTTGAGAAATGTCAGTGGCAAACTGAGGATGTTTACTTGCTTTTGCTAACAGCAGGATACCATTAATCCTCTCTATCCCCTTAAACACAGCGAGCATACCTTTTAATAGTCTTGTGCGTACCCATAATGCCCTCCTAAATGTTTATTTTCATGCCAGCAATTAAAACAACCTTCTCTCTTGTCTCACCATTCAGGAGCTTATAAATGACCTTACACTGTTTTCTCCCAGATTCATTGCTGGAGACTGATGTTTCATGTGTATTCGACCAAGGAACAACTATAGAAACCCATGACTCTGAGCATAAAAAAATCTTTAAATTATATAATTCTGCACCATTTAAAAACTTTTTTTTAACACCAAACACTACACAATGTAGAAAAATGACTAAATTGATCTAGGCATTTGTTATTTTGTGTAATAAAGTATAGAGGCAACTTGTAGGCAGTTATGATATGCAAAATGCCAAGCCATTCCACTTTCTACTGTGCTGTCTTACAATCTGTGTGATCGGTGAAGTGTGGAATAAGCTAGCTGGGAGAGAATGGAGGGGAAAGTCAATGGCAAACTGGATTTCTAGCCAACTTTGTGACTTCTTCCGCTTCAAAACAAAACAAAAAAGAGAAAACATAAGGTGAAGGGTGAATTTAACATTAAAGCAAGCCAGCTGTCATAGACTTGGCAGAGATTTTAGTGAGCCTGCACTGTGATGTTCCTTCAGCAATGATTCTTTTGGGATCTCTCATGAGTTTCTGTATATAGACTCATGCGGTAAGTTTCATATCTACATAATAAATGCACACTATAATATATTTTAATCATATTAGTAAAGTGGTAATCAATCTTATTGGAAAAAGATGTAATAATAATAATTATAGAAACAAAAATATATATGTAAGTGGGTGTCCCTATCGGGCTCATCAGACTGATTATTTAATTGATTTATCTTGACAGCTCTAATTCTGAAACACTACTATTGCCAGCACCAAGTAGATTAATCATAAAATAAGAGCAAAACTTCAAAACATGCCATATGTTAGGTGCTTTAAATACATTAATCTCAATTGCCAAGCATCTTCGCATGTGTTATCTTTAGCCAATAGAATGGATTCCAAGCATCATTTCCAGTAAATACAAGCCTACAAAGCTAACTTTAAAAGTTTAAACCAAACCTTCACCAATCAAGCTCAATCCAGGGATCTATTTATGGAAGAAGCCATTTTAATACACTTCTGCTTTTTGGCCGGAATATTATCATTAAAGCACACAGAAGCATGTCTATAATTGTAAGCTATATGTTCTCTTCATTACTGCCTTTCCTAATGAAAATTGGGCAGAATGCCCCTCATATCAGAGTCTTGCTCTTGACAGTTTCAGAGAGGCGCACACTCGCTGAATTCCTGAGCAAAGGTGGATCTTTCTAGAACTGCTGAGCAGACACTATAACGATATTTTGGGCAAGGCCTGTAAAACTACATCAGTGGTCTACCAACCACTAAATCTGGTCAGCAGTGCAGATTAAGGACTACAGTCTTATGAACGGCAGATACATTTATATATATAGCATTAAAATGAAATATAAACTGTATGACATATATACTGTCATACAGTGTATTGTTTACTAAATTGCCTGCTCTTAATTATAACTTCCACTTCTAACAAATGTTATAAAATGCAAGAAGAGTTCTATGACAGTATTAAAAAAAAATCCTGGAAAATGTATGCAATGCAAGTCTTCCTGACTAAAAGAAACTCCTGAGATACAGGCTGTTTACTGAATCACAAGAGCTCCCAAATTACTAATGAAAGGCATCGGGCTCCCAATGTTTCAAGCGCTTCTACCCATGTGCACATCCTACCACCCTCTGCTGGATTGGGAGCACTCCCGCTCTAGCTATTAATCAGGGAAAATGGATGACAGCTGCCTGTAATTAATCTGCATGCCAAGCAACGAGACGCAGGTTCTGCTATGGAGAGACGATTCCTGCCGTTTATGACTTTTTCATAGGAGGACTCATGTATAATGGAGGCTCAGCAAAAGGAAGAGCAGATGAGAGAGCAAATAGATGGAGTGGGAGAACTTGTTAGTGGGGCAGCATGACTGCTCACTCTACCACAAAGTCCCTGGCAGACCCCCCTTAACAATTCATGGAGGGGTCTTTCTTTCTCTTTTTGATTCGTTTATTAGAGCAGCAAGGTGTACACTTGACTTTTGGATTCCGTAAGCCACCATCCATCTCTTTTCCTTGACATCTTTCCGGTTTGCGTTCTAGGGCTTAAAAATACCTTTGAATGGCCACAGAATGCCCACACTCGCAACATGCTGCTGCTGTTATCGAGTACATGCGTGAAGGAGTGCCCTCCAGCACATGGCTAGGGTCAGCTGTTCCCTGGATACAGAGAAGACTTCAGTGTTTCCATAACAACACCATGTTGCCATGAACACCTTGCGAGCGACTAATTAGGCACACTTGTTTAGCTCTGTAATCACTTCATTCGGATTTATTTTCAAAATGCAATATTTTCTTAATTACATGTCACTAATTTTAGACTATAAATTCACAAGCACCGCATTCCGGAGCACCTCCTCCGTACCTGACTATTTAGACTAATTAAACTAAACACTATGTAAATGTGACACGGTAATTAGTGAAAGCGCCCAAGCCCCACCAAGCAACACAACAGTAAGACCCTAGAGGCAATCGTGTCCTTTCGGTGCAGAAGAGGTGAGATAATCAGGTACTGCAGTAACACACACTGCCCAGCAGAAGCTCTAGCTATGCTATTACTGCCCTTTCTTAGTTGACATATGGGGGAACATTGCTTCATGCTACTGCAAATGCCCTAAGCACACTTGTCCGGGTGGAATTTACCAGGACCAATCTTCAACATCTGCTCCCGGCAGACTACATCGGCTGTGACACTTACAGGATAGAGGGCCAGGGGGAATGAGAGGCTTTTCTGCACCTGCATAAATGACACTGTGAGAAGTTCACACGATAGAAAGAGGGGAAAGTTACTGTGGTGGTGGAATTAAGGCCAGACTTATATTACATATAAGTACTTGAACATACTTCTGATAAAGGCTATCTGTAAGGGCTTTCTTTTATGATCATATTATTTTAGAAGCTACAAGTTTCTGCTGTTTATCAAATTGTGTGAAGATCATACAGGTGAAGATCATATAGCATGTTTTAACTGCTTACTGTTGCAGTATTTTGTATGTTATTATTGTTTATTAGAATGTGTAGCTCTTTAAAAGCTTTACTGGTGTCAATTTTTAGTCAGGCCCTGGAATTCAAAGCAGTCTGATGTGATGCAGGGGGTGGTGTCGGGACGCGTGAAGTAACAGAGGGATAAAAGGAGGCATGAGGGTGGGAACCAAAGGAAGCTCGGTGGCGACAGACGGCAGAAAGTTGCATCAGGGAGCGCAACGGAGGAGCCTCAGGTCTATAGTCAGGCTGGAATGGTGGTTACTTGCAATACGTTGAGTAAACACTGCAATGAAAACTACAGGGCATTTTCGTCAGAACACAAAGGCACATTCTTAAAAGCCAAACTGACCATCATGCTACAAAAACACGGCACATGCCTTTGCGAGAAGAAAAAAACAATGCAAACAGCAGCAGGGGGCGGCAGGAGGAAAGCAGTAATGATCAGGAAACTTCTGTTGAGAGATGAAAATGAGTGTCTGCATTCTGTAGAATCCTACATGGCTGGAGGGACACCGGCAGTTCTATGAGAAAGCATCACAGTCTCTGAACTAAATGGGTTTGGGGCACACAGCTGGTGCAGTCTTTTTATTTTTCTCTGACTATTTCTCTCACTCAGCCAAGACCTTTCCAAGAGCAAAGAAAGCAGCAAGTTAATAAGCATTCTCCATGGTCTCTGCTCCGACTTGAAAAAGGTCACTCCCAGATATTCCCTTACAACACCACTATAAGTATAGGGCTGACAAAATGTTTAGAGCATACAGTATTATGGAGAGCCTGTTATAAGGGAGGGTATGTTGATTTTTTGTGTTTGTGCATTTGCTTTCTTGTATATTGCGAAGATTTGAAGAACTGATATGTTAAACGTACTTTTTTTGTAACCCCCTGTTGGCCATAACCATTAAAATAAAGGTAGGCAGATTACACACTGACACAGATGGAAAGGAGCTTGAATATTAAACTAACTGTTAATCTTTGAACATTGCCATCTTTCAAAGAGCTAGCGTGAACCAGACGATGGTGTCATTTCGTTTAATGTCTAAAGATGGCGACGAACCACTGGGGAAATCATCTGGTGACAGCGTCTATTGCTCTTGAAGTGTTTCCCGGCCAAGACTTTTAAACCCATCACTTCCCGTGAACACCTCTTCATCAGGGTGCACAGAGATTTTCCTAGAGATGGATATTCAGTGCCATCCAAAGCATAGAGAATACAACTTGAGTTGACCACTCCTGGAATGTTTTGTCAATGTCGACTACTTTGCCAAGTGAAACAGCAAACCTAAGCGATTGCCTTGCGAATCATGAATAAGTTATTGAGAGGTTTCCTTGGTGATAAGGTTCACTGAAGCCTTGTGGACTGTGCGATAGCTCATGGTAAACTGCTGGCGATGACGGATGGTTCTGGCCTCAGATAGCTTTGTCAGTGTCACAACCATTCTCCCCTGCTGGGTCTCTCACAGCCTGGCCTGTAAGTCAGCATGCATGCAGAAAAACATGAAAGTGAAGTGTCCAATGGGAAAAAAACAAACAAATAAACAAACAAAGTAAAAATAAAAACTTGCCTAAAACCCACATTCTATGTAACCTTAAAGGAACTGACAGTCCGAAGCACTGGTGTCAGGTCAAAAAACAACAAAATGTTTCCTTCAACCTCCTGACTTGTCCTACTGTCAGAGTCTGACATTATCATTTTCATTTTGGAGTTCCTGCTGGCACAAAACTGGATGCAGGCCATTCTTAATAGCCAACACTGGATGCTGTGTTGTCAATTACCTGCTAAATAATTAAGAGAGAATTCCCCATGGCTCCTACCCAGTTCTGGCATGGTCACGCCAAAGCTAAAAGCCATTCAAGGTTACTCAGACCTGCCCTTCCCTCAAGTATGTTGGACCGATTATTTGAACATGTAGAGATCATTTGAAAATTATGTACGCCCATTTGATTAAGTTAAATGTTGCATGGTGCACTGTTACATTGGGGTTGATGGCCGGAAACTTCTAGCAGCCATGTTTCCCTACAGACAGCAATCCCAAGGCTCAGAGGGGAGTCCTGTTCTTTCAGGCGCACCAGCTGAATGCCTCATGCCGTGACACACTGGAGGCCGCAGGGAAACGGAAATGTCTCTAAACACACTCGAGCAAGACCTATCGGTCCAGTGCACATCTCCCTCATTCATGCACCTTTCACTCAAGTGACCTTGCAGAATTAACCCCATAAGCAGCTGGGTCAGCCAGCAGAGGACTGGAGTAATACTGAATCTGATGCTATAAAGACGAACAGTGAGGTATACAATTAAGAACCTTGATTATCTTAATAGCCAAGACTGTGAGAGTTCTTCCTGAAGTACAACTTAACAATCAAGGATAAAAACTTGGTGAGCAGCCAGCTGAAAGCTTTAACGAGACTTAGGTAATGCAAGAAGCGTTTTGTATTTTTGAAGAATTAAAAGCAAAATATGTATGCCGACTAGACACAAGCGACTATACACAGCTACTGGTTACATAAAAGACAAGCAAATTTGCTACAGGCAAAGAGTATTTTCCTCATTTACCCCTTGCCCCCTCTACGTGCTCTGTGCTCTAAAATTCTTAAACTTATTTTCAGATTAAAGACTTTCACCTTGCTGCTTCAAATTTCAGGCTGAAAGTCTTTATTCCCCTTCACTAATTTTCTCACTCTCAGGAGTGGAGAAAACTTGACAGACACTTGGCAGCTGGAGCAGCCCCAAGGACACCAAGGGCACTGCTTTCATGTTCTCAAATCTATAGGCTTCCCCTACCCTGGATTTTCAAATGCCCACTGCATGCCCACAGAGTTGATACAGACGAACATGAATCAGCAGCTGCGATGACTCGAGTTAATCAGAAATACAGTGATTGGATTGGGCTACTAAGGAAGGCATATGTTAAGAATGGGTGACTAATTAAAGCCACAACGAGATGCTAGTGAACCCTCAGCCTGTTTGAGGATTCCCAGCACGTCACTAATATGGTGGGAAAGGTATAAACAAACAGCAATCTGGCTGTTTAGCTCTTCTAGCCTAATTACAAAGATCCAATTAGGGAACAACATCCCGGAGCTAGTAATACAATTTACAGCGAGGTAAAGGACTTTATCTGCAAAAAAGTACGTACACAATTCCAAAGCTCAACAACCAGGCCATCTTTAATTCAGGAATATTCATTATTTGAGGGTACATATTATGAGTATGCAGCCTCATTTAGTTATCTGGCAGCAAAAATGGCCAAACCAAGCAAAATCTGATTATGGTGATGGGGGCTGTCAATATGCTTGCTTTGCATTAGCATTCAGAATGTTCAAGGTTTCTGCCTAACTCTTTGTTCAGATCCTTAAAATGACAATTTGCATATTTGCACAATATGCTATAAAAATATTTACCTTTTTGTTGTTTTGTATCATTGTCATTTTTATCATGTACTTAGTGTCTGTATTGTGTGCAATCATCTATTGTGAGATGTCACCATATGAATATAAATACGGATTGCAAAGTACAAGTTGCTATAAATGACACTGCACAAAGGCAGAAAAATAACTGGAAGTGTAAATGTGTCTTTCTCAAGGCATACAGACAAAATCTTTAAGATTCAAATAAAATCAGAGTGACTGGTCAAGGTGCTGATCATTTCCAGGTGTGAATTTCTCATTTTGTATTTGGGCACAGGATAGCATCTGTCACTGTGGATATCCAGACAAAACACAAACAGAGCACATAAACATCAACCCAGTTTCTGGTTAAAAACTGTGATTCAGGAGAGACTTTGTTGCCTAATTATCTGGGTGCTAGCTAGTCTTCATTCGCCTTTGTAATTATTATTGCCAGTGTTTATTCCGCTGACCTTTTTTTTATTGCATTGCCTGTGTCTGCAGTTTTTATTTGGTGCACATTTTATGCAACAGCATGTTTTTTTCACATTTTGCTTGGTTGTTTTATTTATGTTTTAGTGCTGCTGCTGTGCAGCAGAATAGTATTTGATATTCAGGAATGGTCACTGCCAATTTCTGTGTATTATTTTTTCTCAGACTCTTCCAAGACATGAAATGATAATGTCACACCCTGAGCTGTAGTGACCATTCTTCCACTTTGCCACAGAGGCACGTGGCATGCATATATGAGCTTTGGTAGCTTTCAATAAAGACTCCCATTTTTCAAAAAGAAGAGAGGCATTAGAGTCTCCTTTTGCAGGAAATTTCTCTCCATTAAAGTAAAATAATACCCAAAACTATGGAATGAGTATTCTAGGTCTTCATTAAACGGGATTTTGGGAGATAATAAAAAAAGGTAATGAGCTCAACAGACTATAAAAATAGAACAACTCTTTAAACAGGCCATGTCATTGACAACTGGATAGTCTTTCTTGTTTTTCTTTAAACAAAAAGTATACTGTGTAATCACTGCCTACGTTTCATTTAATATATGGGAACAAACTTGCAAAAACAGATGGTTTGGAATTCATAATGGTGATAATTGTGAGCACATTTACAACATTCTACAGCAGTTTAGCCTTCACTGTGAAATAATAAGAAGTGGATGGGAAAACGATTAACCCATGATATGCCCAGTCCAGGCTTTTATTCCTCATTCTTAACATAAAAAAGAAATAAAGTTTCAGCAATTCGATACCACAGCAAAAGCAGAATTTACTTAGAAACTACATTATCAAAAGTGGTAGATTCCATGGTAGATTAGTACATTTAAGGCAAGATCAACCAAACAATTATAAAACAATTACCAACATGGTATGTATGACTCAGTTACACCAGCACTACATAATCTTGAATGAAACTAAAAGCGTTAGCAAAGACTTGATTTCTTTATTCTACTACATGGCAGCTGAACCAACAAAAAAAGGAATCAAACCAAAATCCACAGTGCATCAAAACCTGCATGTGGAAACTAAACTAAACTACTTAAGCATTTTAATGTATATGGCTCTGGATAAGGGTGTTTGCTAAATGATGTAGATGCAAACGTTTGAACCTTCGTTTGGTAACTGTGAATCAAGTGAAACTGTGGACCAATCAGTCAAGAGGTGGTGTTAGAAAACATGAGGCTTAGGAGTTCAATTTAGCAGCCAGAGCAAATGACACAGTTCAAATTCCAACCCGTCGTTTGGCAAATTTGAAGTCATTTATTTTAGCTGAGCTAGCCACCCATAGGAAGAAACACGTAAATGTAAAATTAGGGCCCTTTAATGAACTACATAAGAATATGTTACACCAGGGAACAACACAATACACAAAAAGACTGCTATTTGTAAACATGCCTACAACGTGCAATACGAGTTTGCACACTTAAAAAACTGCTCTAGCATTCTTAAGCAGAGGTGGTGGCGGCAGGTGTCTGTGCTCCTGTTAAGGGCCCTCCCACTAATGAAACAGGCCTTAAAAAAGTGCCAAACAAGAACAGTGCTTATCCAGCAAAACTGCTGCTAGATGGAGCGTAAAGTGCACACATTTTCCATGACACTACAGTAATGAGGTTTTATATTGGCCCAACCCTCACTCCTTCTGTTCAGGGCCGCCCCAGCAACCCCTCTCTTATCTTTCTCCAGTGTTTTTTTTTTTTGTTCCCCATCACCTTTTTTCATCAATCTGGCTTTCTCTGTATATCAAGCACACACAAGTGAATGCATGGACCAGCACACCTTCATGTCCAGAAGTATTTTTTCCAAAATGACAAGGGAAAAAATTGTCAGTCAAAGCGCATGATGCTGCACTCTTCACTGAATTTTAATTAGAACTTGAAGTCATGAGGATACACATAAAGACACTTCATTTGTGAATGAGGTCTCATAACTTACAATACATGAAAAAATGATTTATGGAAACAAGAGTTTGTTTTAGAGAGCTGAAAGCTTTCATGTTCTTTATAAAGCCAAATTAATTAAAGGTACAGCAAAGCACTAGAGAAAGATAAACAGACTTTTGATTTTGTTCTTTTTCTTTTTCCTTTAAGGCCTGTAACTGGAGGTATGAAGTTTTAAATAGTGGATTAACACCAGAAGTTTCAAGTCTGCCGTGTATTGATAAAGCTAATTTATGTATTCCTTGAGTTGCTTCTGGTTCATGAAATGACCTTTATATTATCCTTCCACTCGGCGAAAATCAGGATTCAAAACTCAAATCGATAGTGCAGGAGCAGGAAGATCAGATTAAGCGCAACACAAACTGATTACCTCATTCCAGTTCGCTCAGCGTTTTGCACACCCTTGCCAGCACTCTGTAAAGGCAGCACAGAAATGTGCTCTCAGCTCACTTTGCTTGCCTTCATTTCTGACAAGCTCTTGTGGATTCTGCGTCTGATCTTTACATGGCCTAGGAGAAGCTGGTGCACCCAATACAGATTAATACCCATAAAATTAACTTGAACTTCATTGGCTGATTGGTTAGATACAGGTTCTGCAAATTCAGTCTAAATTCAATCTGTTGAGCCAACTGCCTTCAAGCCTTAATCACACCTGTAAAACTCTCCTGACTGGAATGGGTTTTAAGCCATTTTAAATACAGCAATTTCATTGCCTCTGCACATGCACTTTATAAAAGATTTGTTGTTACTCTAAGTAACCTGGCTGTCTAACAACTTTGAGGCCATTGAACTCAACAACAAAAATTTATGTGATACATTCTGTATTGTCAGAAGATTAACAGAATAACCCGACAAAAATGTTAATCCAAGGTTTATTATTCATTCAGTACATAAAAATGCTGTGCAATTTGGCTAACCTTAAGTTAAGGTCTGGAATCAAAAGTTCAAAAATTTGGAATCAATATGCTCAATAATATTAAAACCATTCCGGTGCAGAATGATGCATAAAATACAGTAACTACCCCCCGCAGGTTTCCAAGAGCACCCGAGTATATTGAAAAATTGCGTTGCTGTGTTGTGGTCAAAAATGCCTAAGAATGCCTATTTTTATAGTGTATACCCTATATATGACCCCAAATATGCTTTCATTTTAAACTCAGCTCAATACATTACCCTTAACCAAAATGTAAAGGTAAGCCTGTATTCATACTGTACAATTTACACTGAACTGTTGCACTGCTACAATGTAAATAGTGATTTTACCCCTGTGTAGACTGTACTGTAATTTGTAAAAACGTAAAATGTATGGGCGATGACTAATAATTTTTACTGTTCAATAATTTACTGTTCATCCAGCGGTGCGTCTTATTTTGGATTGGATTTTATTGGATATTATTGGATTTCTGCATACAACTATCAGTTCGGTTCTCAGAAAAAATCCATGTGAGACTGATTCCGCTGCTCCTGGTCCACGTAAAACCAGGGGATTACTGTATTTTGAATATGATGCTAGTGTTCTACAGCAGGGATGCTCTGCCTCAGTTCTGGAACTCCTCCTTCTCTGTATTTCCATGCTATAACACACCCAGTTTTACCCTAAAAATTGTCATTATTTAGACAAGTGGTCCCCAACCTTCTTTGCACCACGGACCAGTTTCATGTAATACAATATTTTCACAGACCAGTATAGATACAACTAAAAACAAAAATACAACTAACCATTCCCATGAATTATTGGGGGCCCTGCACTGGTTTCCCTTCTACATGACAGAGAGCACATTTTTTCAAAATTTCAGACTCTGAATCAGACGATTAGTTGGCTCAGGTGAGCTGGGAGCATGGAATACAGCCATGGAAAAAAACAAGAGACTGCATCATTTTTTTTCCTGGTTTTTGCTTTTGTAATTTGTGCTAGTGTATCTGTGTAAAATATGCATGTGCCTATTGTTTTATACACTATTGACCACAGAAAATACAAATATTTACATACAAATTGTTTATTGGAAATGTTAAACTACACAACACTTATTATTTTACAATTAAAATTCTTCACTGTCTCATAAGTTATTATTAAATATAACAAGATATATGAATTGTAGAGTAGAGAATGGCATGGAATCTGAAACTGCTAGCAAATTCTGCCCATTGTAGTGGTTAACTTATAATTAAAACACATTTTTAACATATTTTTATGTATATTTTATGTACATTATGTATATTTAATAAATAGTCACAAAAAGCTATTCTATGAATACACAAACTATATAAAAAATATAAATGCTTGGCTTAAACTGCTCTTGAACAAAATGACTTTAAAAGGACTTAAATGATTTTACTTTTATATTTCTCTTATTCACTAAAGTGTGACCTGAAAAAGAAACACTATGAAAAGCTATAGTTCAGCAGAAATGCATCTACATCTTGTATTTGTATTCATTGGAACTCATAATAGAACCTAAAAGGCAAAAAAATAGTTTTTATATGATAATAGCTTAAGAATTTAAATTTTGAGTGAAAAAACAAGAGCACATATTGAATATTACTGAATATACATTTGCTATAAAAATGCATCTTGCCGTCCAAAACTGCAGTAAAATGACCACCTCTGTATGGATATTTACACCCCTAAACACAAATAATTTTCATACTACATGTACCAGGGACTCATCTGTGACTTTCTCAAGGGAAATATATCACACACCTGTGGTAGAGTTCAGGAGGTCTCCCAGTTTATGACAGCTATGATGAGCACACTTCTCAAAGTTGGCCATCCGTAGCTTTCCCAACGGTGACCCTAGAGCCCTTTGTGAAATTTAGCTCTGAAGCAGACACATGTTCAGAGGAGCTAGGGCATCTCCTGTGTGACCCTCTCGCCTGACACACACTTCTGAATACAGCTCTCCAAGGTGATTTGCATGCTGTGATAGGTCACCCAGGTCAGGAGCTGAGCGGACATCCCAGGATGCACTGGGATGTCTGCTCCCTGCTAGTTTGCCATGAAAGTGTTCTTAGACTTGAGCTAGTGTGGCAGGATTGTACATCTCACGGAAGGATGCAAAGATACTTAAATCCTGAGCTGATAACAATAATTAGGTGATTACAGAAACCAATTTCGTCATGACACGGTAAGCAAAATTGCATCTTTTAAACAGCTCAACACACTCGGATGAGAACACTAACCGCAGATTTTGTTATGTCAGCATATACACGTTAGTTTACGTCACATCTGATCACGCTGATGGGGGGCAGGGGGTTGGTTGGGGGAGCAGTCTAATAGCTAAGTCATTAACTCCTGACCTGTCAAGTAGATGGTCAAACCTTAGATGGTTATGCAACTTGGAAGCCACAACACCTTGTCTCAGCAGTTAGAGACTGTTCAAATTTAGCAACAAAATTCAAACATTCACACATCAGGTTTTCTAATAATAATAATTAGAAATATTACTTGTACATTTAGAACTGGGCAAAATGAGCATTTTAAAATGTGCAATTTTTCTAGTGGGTTCCTACCATGCCTGTCACTTAATTGTGTACCTGTATTTGTGTGTATCTTCAGTGTCTACTTATATATCCACTCCTCGTGTCACGGCTCGGCCAGTGGCTGGTAGGGGCCACTGTTTTGTGTTTGTTTTTTGGGGACTTTTATTTTGATATTTGTGTATGGTTTGTGTGTTGTGTTAGTTCATTGATTATGCTGTGTATTTAAGTTCAGTGTTATGGGACCTCATTATCGGTCCATCGCCTCATTTAGACACCACGTTCCTGATTTCTATGTATCGGCCATCGAGCCAGGTTCTTTTTGTTCATGTTTGTAAATAAAGAAAATTCAGAAATGGATGTCTGCCTGTCTGCCTGTAGTCTCTGTGTACATACCTCGGTATGTACACAATGAGTAAAATAAAGGTTTAAATAAAGGTTTATCTTTTCTCTTATTTTAATAATAATAACTGCAAGTAGAATAATAAGATGCTAGTTTTGTAATACTTGTCTTTAGACTATATATATTTCACTGGAATATTGTGTTTTCAAATGATTACTTATGACATTAGCACTTATGACATTAGTTATATGGGAAGTCTTTGTGCATTGATCTTTTTACCTTTTTGTTGACTCCATCCTCCTAATCAGCAACCTAAACCCTCCCCACAATACTCCTAAGCATATGTACCTCTAAGGTCTGTGCATGGCTCTGTCTCTAGAAAACTGCAACTCCATTGTTTTTTTAGCAGAAACCATGAAACATTTGCATACCACTCCCATGTTATCTGTGGAGATAATCTGTAATTCAGATCTTCCAATTCACTTAACAAATACTATTATACTACTGCACTTTATAATACTGTCAAACTACTCTGCCGCCGATATATCTTGTGCATATACATTGGGCGTACCTAACTTCATCCTTTAATCTCCTCTCCTTTAACACTTTTAACATTCACTGTTGCCTTCATAAACACAAGGTCATCAGGGGAAATGAAGGGCCCACACTCTTTCCATACTGCGAAGATAAACCTTGCAAGCACTTTTAATTATCCTGCGCTTCCCCACAATGGTTTTGTTGAAAGTGCGCATCTCATGAGAGTACGGGAGGGAATAAATAAATCTAGCCTTGGTGTCGTAGCAGAGTAACAAGTATTGATGAGCTATTCAGAGCGTGCTTCCCTGAGGACAAGTAATTGCAGCCCGCGTGTGCTCCTGTACTTGGGAGAGAAAACAGCATGGGCTAAAAATGAGCTCCTTGTGTGACGTCACTCGAGGGCCCACGCTGATGAATGTACATGTCTCCTCTGATCCACAGCCCGTGTTTGTACAAGTCACCGTAATACAATCTCTGAGATTGGTCGGGAGGTAAGTGGGTGAGCGATTTGAACATGTACACTGTTCAAGCAGAGCTTGCAGGGAGGGGGACACTTACATAAGGAGTCCATAAGCACCGGGGAGACTTTGTATCTCATTTAGAGTGTCCGGCTAATGTCGAGAAGCCATTTGTCTTCAAAGATGTTCCCAAGTCGTAATGGACTGATGCTCTTCTCTCCCACCCTACCACCTTTGTTTTGGGGGCTGAAAATATGGTCTAAGAGCATATTGTCATTGTACAGAAACAAAAAGAAAAGGCATGTGGAACCATAGGATAATTCAGTCTTTTTTTAAAACCTAAAAAAAAATCTTATCAATGCATCTGCAATCACACAGTTACAATTTGTATGACAACAAAACATCGGACAGTGGCCGGTACAGGACACTGTTTTGGTTTTGTTTTGGGGACTTTTATTTAGGTATTTTGTGCATGTTTTGTTTCATGTTTCTCAGTTCCAGGTGTCTTGTGTT
>JBBPDB010000134.1:9267973-9282248 GCA_037974465.1 Brachypetersius altus
TTTTGTTTTGGGGACTTTTATTTAGGTATTTTGTGCATGTTTTGTTTCATGTTTCTCAGTTCCAGGTGTCTTGTGTTTAGTTCAAGTGGTTATGTCTTGTGATTGGTTTCTGTCTGTTGTGTTCATGTATTTAGTTCAGTCTGTGTGGACCTTGGGCATCGGTCCATCGCCTCGTGTAGTCTCTGTTTATCTGTTTCGTCCCTTGCGCCAGGTTTATGTTTCTGTTAAATAAAGAAAGCACAGTTATGGATGCCTGCCTGCCTTGTGCCTGTTTCCCAAGAGGTAAATCATGGAAGCGGGTTAACCCCGTCAGTCGTGACAGATGGACCTATCTACACCAAAGAGGCTTGGACTGCAATCCAAGAGGCACATGGGGCTACAAGCCAGCAGGCTGAAGCTCCATCCCGAACGACCTGGTCCTAGGGGTGGGGTCTGCAGCCCTGCCGAGTGCGGTATGCTGGAGTGGGGTGAGTGAAATCCAGCTCATGGAGGAGCCGATGGAGCGTCGGTGGGCGATCCGCGAGCTGTTGAACGGTGGAGAGTCGGACGACAGTGATGAGGACCAGTGCTCCCTGTGGTACAGGTGGATCGACGGATTCCCAATCCTGGGTCCGGAGCGCTTTGTGGATCCCCATGTCTCCGACTCGACCGTGGATGAGCTCCCGTACAGGCTCGCCTACAAGCGAGACGGGAGATCCGCAGTTCGGCGTAGACAGAGACTTGGGGGTTCACGTAGGGTCCGTCGTTCACCCGGTCCTCAACTGCCCGAGAAACCTTAGGCTTCCTCCGATGCTTCACCTTCACTCGTCCCCGACTCGCCTCCCGAAGCTCTTCTTCGGTGAGTTCAGCGAGCCTCGTATCCAGCCTGCGAGGGCGGGTCTGAAAGGCGGAGCTCACTGTTTTGGTTTTGTTTTGGGGACTTTTATTTTGGTATTTTGTGCATGTTTTGTTTCATGTTTCTCAGTTCCAGGTGTCTTGTGTTTAGTTCAAGTGATTATGTCTTGTGATTAGTTTCTGTCTGTTGTGTTCTGTGTATTTAAGTTCAGTTCATGTGGACCGGGGTTATCGGTCCATCGTCCCACTTTCATCATGCCTCGTTTAGGTGCACAGCCCTATTTCCATGTATCGGCCATCGAGCCAGGTTTACTTTCATGTTTTATGTTTGTAAATAAAGTAAACACAGTTATGGATGCCTGCCTGCCTGCCTCGTTGCTGTGAACACTGGGGTAAATCACGGCTGCGACAATATGCTATAAACTGGGCACAAACATGTGATAAAGAATTTTAGGAACAAAAGGTTATGACAAGGAAAAATAGTAAAAGTTATTAGTTAATAAACTGCAATTATGCATAGTTATCTTCTAGTTATTATCTTATTATGTTATAGCAAAAACTGTTTGAGTACTGAGATTTGACTAGTAACAGTATAGTGGATATCTGAGTATAGTAATAAAGTACAACGGTAATTTGATTACTTGAATTCTAAAAACACAATGCCTAAATATTTTGCCTAGTTCTGCTTTGGCACTATACATCTGTGCTGTAATTTCCTGCAGAAGTTGACCCAACACTCTGTCTCTTTTTATTTTTGGATAGCTGGGTCAACTTGAACAATAATATCAATGCCATCAGTGTTACTTATTCATTTTTGATTATTTACAACCAAGTGGATTACTGCAGCTCAAAATATATTCAGGAATAATGAGTGTTGGAAAATGAGATTCCTTTATCACTACGGCGAAGGAGGATTTCTGTTGAAGAAGCAGGAACAATAGTCTGCTTTTGTTAGCACTTCTGTCAGGGCCTATGAAGCCTTCACAATTACAGGCCAAAACAGTTGTAATTATGGTGTGAACATAAATCTTTTCTATCCATTAACGCTGCTCCGTCTATTGCCGAGGTACACTTATAGTCTACTGAACAGGAGACATTACTGTAGCTGTTTCTCATCCCTGTAAACCCTGTAAACACTGTCCCATTTGGTTGATGGCTTTTCGCTGTAACAAAACATCCTTTTGAAAGAAAAAAAAATGCTAGCTCGCATGTTTGGAGCTGTTTTATTGTTTTTCAGCAATTGGCTGGTATATCAGAGCAGCTAAATCTAGGGGATGAGGAGTAGTCATGCATATTTTAGTTAGCAGCAGGCATTTATTTGCATTCCGCTCCACACAGCCCCAGAATCAAAAGCTGACCAGGCTTAAGAGGTGGACGCTGCGTCAGAGATCGAGCTGTGCGTTGCTTTCTTCCACAGTTGGAAATGAATGGCTTGATAATGATCTATATAGGAAGCTAATTGAATGGCTACAATTAAAAACGCATTTAAAAAATTGAAAATAACCATGAACTGAAAGCTTTCAAGGCAAGGACAATAATTACATTAAGTAGTGTATTCCCTGTTGCAGTAGCAATTCTTAATTAAACCTGAGGAGTTTACCGTAAACTTTGAGGGAAAAAAAGGGGATTACAAATTGCGTTATTAATCAGATAAGCGACTTTTAATGAGCATGTCGGGGTTATCGAGACCAGCGTACCATTTTGGGGTAGTCTGGAAAAACTGATGTAGATGTGCGACACTGAAAGGACAAATAAACAACAGCCCTGATGTCGTCCAAAACGCCTATATTTCAAACCAGCTCATTTTAATGTAACATTTGACTAATTAGACTCCATTCCCTCTGGAGCATTGACTAATTCACTTCCCTTTAACTAACATTTTGGAATAAAATGTTTATTTGTTTATCATTTCACTGTGTAAATGGCATAAGATCTCTATTTGGGAATTTGCATATGGCTATTCACTGACTGTTCCGGTCACAAATACTCTTGTGAGTTTTAGCAGCTTTATGGGCTTTTTTTGTTTGTTTGTTTGTGTTTTCTTGTACCCATATTTACTCACCCGTTCCAAATACTTGTTTCCTCCAGAGTGTGGGCCATGTTGTTTTTCCAGCTTTTATTGAGGCTGACATCTGTGGCCTATTTTATAACCTTGGTAATCTTTATAGTTCTGAATTTTCTTGTGACATAATGATGTGCTGCTTTTATCTCTATTATGTCTATTGCTAAACCTGCACAATACGGACAAAACATCATAGTGTTATAATGTGATTTAAATGGTAGACAGCTTTCAATACTGGTGAATACATTATTGCTTTGTGTGAATACCTTGAGCAACCACAGAAATTCTGGATCATTTCAGGTTTGGTCAAGGTGCTCAAAACACATCTGAGAATATTTGTGTTTTGCTAGAGGCTCACTTTATGCAATATTATAGAACATCAGTATTGCAAAAGCAAATCAAATAAAGTTATTTACCTTAGCACTAAGAGCATCCTTCCCAGTATTAAGTTATAGCTTTAGAATCCATACAATAAATAGAATATACTTCACAAAGTATTCAAAAGAACACAGTTAATCCAATGACAAACTGGGTGTTCTAGACAGTACTTGCAAATACTTTCTTGAAGAAAGAGTTGTAAGCTACAATACTAACAGACATTAAATCACCAAGCATTGTTTATTTGTTTGTCAGATGGCCTGACACTTTAGCACAGCACTGTTTATCACTGCATGAATATGCTGGAGGTAATCTGTCTGAAATTAAAAATACAGTAGCATGAGTGCTTTCATTTAAGGTCCAAATATGGAAGGCTTGTTGCTGCAAGGGCATTGAAGTCACTGTGTGCTATTTCTAACGGATTACATAAATGACAGAAAGACAGCAGCTTCTATCATAGGTCCACCACTCTACTATCCTTCTCAACTCTCAAAAGATGGGCCCATTATCTTTCTTACGCTCATGCGGATGGGAGCACACGCACAGCTGTTCATGAGAGTTGCCCTCTAGACCAAGTTAACAAGCCCCATCAGGGCTAACCCTTAGACCTAACCCCACGTCCGCTGTAGAGCGTTTTGAACGCAATAAAAAAAGGGCGTCAATCCAGACTGCTACGGTTTATCTGTTCCTGTCACTTTGCGCTCCATGCGAGCACGCAAGGCCTGCATGACAAACACATGTCAGAAGGAGCGCTAAAAATGAGAGTGTTTGATCCACTCCTCATCAGTATGCCAAGTGATGTGTCCTATCCCCACTCAAGCTAATAAATGGGGCTGGGGGGCATGAGGGGGTGAGACTTTATTTTATTTTGACATTGTAACAACATGCTTTCACTATGCCATTGGCATATAGAGCATAAGAGCACTGAATACCGATAATGTTTTTCTTTGGGATTTCATTTCTTTGGGGACCTAGACATCCACTTTTACAAGAGGTTATACCTTGTTAGAGAAACGGTTACCAGCGTTTCTCTAACATGGTATAAAATACGTGTTTGTCCCACCAATCATTTATTTTGTAAATGTGACAACATGAGTCAAATGTACATCATATTTTTTTGTTTGTTTATTATGTGTGGTAGTTGTTTGCTGATGTGCTACCCTGTTTTGCAAATATCCTCAAAAAGAAAATAAAGTTTCTACTGCTGTTCCATCATAAGATCATTAGAGACAGCCTGTGTATACTTAGGCCAATCACTCTGGAGTGCTCCTCCCTCACATATTTCTGTGTTTATCTGCTTTAATACATCTGATCCGATGCCAGGGAAATGTGCCAGATCCGATGCCATTGCCAGATTTGGTGTGGGGCAAGTCAGATATCAGGTGTGGTACATCCTTTATTTAATTTATCAATTTGTTAGTTTATCAGGCAGTAAAGATGATATGCCTTCTAGAAAGGTATAAGCTTTACTATCATCTTTTAAACAAATGCAGAAATGATTCAAAAGTGCTTTAAAATACTGTAGAATTACCCGGTATCCACCAAACAGTAGAAAAATCAATATAATACCAGGACTTCATGTTGAAATGCCTCAGCAGTTTTCAATTTCCAACAACTTCTTGAACACGCAAGCCCGGAGCCGGCCATTATTTCACACCGTATCATCATCTCTACCCAAGCACTCTCCTGTGACAATTTTTAGAGCCTCTCCAATATCGCTGTGGTATGCACCTACTTACAATTGCCATCAATTAGCTTTGTATATTAAAGTTCCGCTTTGCTGAGACGCTACACCGCAGCATAAAGATGCTGTCACTCGTGGGCGCGTCGCTCATTTGCGAGATAAGGTAAAACAAATTGCCCCATTGTTTGATGCTACAGCACCGGAGCAGATAGGTTTCAAATGGAAGCTGTCATCGAGGGAATACCAGCCACCTTGAACAATAGATCAGAGGGATCCATCTACCCAGTGCAGTAAGGTTGGTGCATTAGAGTTATGCTGCATCCTCCAACTCTATGCTCTCAGTCACAAAGTCCTCTGTGAGGACCTTTAAATAACCTATAGGCATAGCTAAGCCTTTGGGTTTAAATGACCTGAGATATGACTGATGTCTTCTGTCCAATGCTTACATCCCAATGGACCAGGTTGGCTTGGGTACTCCATTGAACATAGCAGTCAGATAGTTTTGATTACAATGCCCAGTACAGTATAAGCTCCTATCTGCCCCTAACCTGAAAGAAGAGTCTTGGAACATCATTCATCTTGCCTGCTCTGGGCGCTAGCAAATAGTATATGTATTGTTCATTCTCTTTTCATAGGGAGATGGATTTAATACATGTTTTTGATGCAGAGCTTGTTGTAGCATCAGGATGTGCCATGCCAGACTGCTTAAACAAATACATTTCTAATACACCATAAACCATAAATGAAATATTTTAATGACTTTCATGATTGTGTACTAGACAACAGAAGGTACCAGTAGATATGAGCAAAAGCATGGAGTGGCTTTTATTCATAATGCTGCTTTTTTAATGCTGCACATCAATTATGCTGTAAATCTCACAAAGTCCAAAATTACACTGTGTGGCTGAAAGGCATAATCGCAATGTTGCGCCATTTTAAATATCTGAAGAAAGAACACAACTGCACTGTGAGCCAATGTTTGTAATGTAAGCCTGCTATCAGACCATCCAATTGCTTGTGATGAGATTTTTGCACCACCATTCAGCTCTATACACCAAATAAAAGAGCATGTGAAGTCCGCTAACCCAACACACAGACGAACAACTCCGCCAAATATGAAATATTTATTCTTCCCCTCTCAAAAAAGGGGCTGTTTCATGCATGCTCATTTTTGCTCTTGTGAAATCTCCAAGCAGTCAGTGCTACTGTAATCTATGCACATCAAAGATGCCCTTTGCTCTAAAGCTTGAGTAATCTTTACAAACGCTAGTCATGTTCAATCATGAATTGGTATGAGGAAATAATAAAGGATTCTATCTGACAAGAGAATCCCATTCATTAAAAACAATCTTTGAGACCCAGAAGAGAATGTCACAAGCTGGGCTTCTGTGTAATCCTAAAATTCACATATCAGTCTGAAACAGTCGAAAAACTGACCTAACCCTGGCAGCCTCGTTTTAGGGACATGTTTTAGGCTTCTTTTGGGTTTTGTTGTGGGGCATCAGATGACAAAGCAGATGAATTTGTATGTATCAATATGGTTCTCTCTTCAAGGCCACAGACAATGGCCATGGTAATAGTTTGTTTGTTTGTTTGTTTTTTAACCAGTTTGCTTTTGGTACATTCCATCGGCATTACAGCTAAACAATACTGAGGCTTTGAAATGAGAAAAACAAAGAACAAAATAAAACTGGAAGCTATTCACCAGGAACACTCTCATTTAGATAGTGCTTAGAGGCATAGCAGGATTAATATGCTCCCTTGACCAGTCCAGTATACACAATAAATTAGCTCAGGCCATGCTCGTTTGCACCACTTTCGTCTCTCAGGTGTACCAATGCTCCAAAAGGTGCTGACGCTATAGAGGAGGCAATCCTCTGACAATGCCAGTGCCACAAAAGGCAGCTTCTGAGTCTCTGTCACTTGTCCTGCCCTTTTCAGAGCCAAAACTGTCACTTGGGGAGGATATGAAAGAGTTCTAAATCCTAAAGCAATACGAGTGTGGATTTAAAGTGATGTGGTTTCACACTTGTCGCTTGAGGGAGTGGAGTGGCCTGTCACTTAAGAGTGCCACTTGAGGTCATGCAACTGGGCTCTGGTGTTCTTGAGAAGACAAAAGGCTCTGCCTGAAAGCCATTTGATGTTTTTTTTCCTCTGTTGTTTCATGAGCATGACAGCACTTATCATCAAAGACCAGTGTGCTGATACTGTCAACAGAAGGTTTCAAATGATACTGATTAAAAGAAAGAGTTTAAACTCCTTTCCCACTAGTTTAGCCTTTTCTATCAATCACATAGTACCTGCCTGAAATATCCCCCAGTGATTTGTTTTTCTGTCACTGAAACACTGCTTAAGGATCACAGATACAACAACTTCATATTAAGGCACAGATTTTTACCAGCTGTGACAAGACTAAACATCAAATGCATAGTGTGACTTCATACCGAGACTGATTAATGTTAAGTGAAGAACGGGGTTTGATTTATTCTTGGTATCTGGGAATACTTTGGAATTCATGATCCTGGTGAGAACTTCGCAATGACTATATCAGACTGAGATATATAATGAGTCAGAATGCAGTTTAACCATTACCTTAGGGGCATATTCTCTCTTGGCAGAACTGAAAGTCTATTACCATGAACCCACTGAATTCCTTTTATCTCCTAGATTTTTTTTATTCTCAAAGCTGCCTTACCTACATTAAAAAAACAGGCATCAGCAAGGCCTTTCGACCTCTCCAGAAACTTGAAAGCCTTTCCAAATGGCTGCAGATTTGGAAAGAAGGCTGGGTAAAGCTAAGCCTCACACCTTGTCACAGGAAGGGTGCAGGAATGCACCTGGCCTGCTGATGAAAGGGAAAGAGACAGTCTGATTATGAATTCAACATTGAAGTGGCATGATTTGCTGCTGCTGTCATGGACCAACTCCCATCACTCTTCAGTGCATTATTAATGGACCAGCAAGGTAATGCAAGGTTGTTTTTAATCATGCAAAAATTATCCTGACAGAGTAGGATGCCTTTTCCAAATGAGAGCCAAACAGCAGATTTGTTTATGAATCAGGCCCGAGATCAAGAGTGGATGTTGCAGGGAAGGTTGAGTGTGGCTATTCAAATGTAAGAATATTCAAACTCATCTTAAGCTGAAATCACACCAAACTATTTTCTTCACTAGTGTCAGGCAATTATGGGCTGTCCTGATGTTTTTCAGTTCTGTTTTTGTATTGACTCCATGTCTTTTTGCCAGAAAAATATACAAAAATATGATAAAATTCTATAGTACAAGCTTGTTCTACCACATGTTATTATTCTGTAGCCAAACCGAAGGGGTAACCTTAATAGCACAATAAACAGTGGATATTGGGATATTTAAAATGTGTGATATTATAAAAAATTAAAATACTTACATAAAATACCGGTTTATTTTTCTTGTATGAGATGACTTGGTATGCCATGATATGCACACATATGTTACCACAGTGTCTGCGTGGCTATCACTGATAACGTTCTCTTGTTTAGGGCATGCCTCACACTCTCTGAGACCTGCCAACATGTGTGTCTGGAGGCTGGGAGGCAGGCAATTTTAGCACCATGCCAAGAATCAATACTCCATCTCGCTGTCAGAGCGGAGCACACCAATCCTTCAGGGCCCACGTTATTTATATTGTTTTAGCCCTGCAGTCGCAAAAAAGGCACCAATGATGAACGTCATTCTCCCCCTTTCTCATCCCCCTTCCTCTGTATGTGAGCACAAGGAAGGGAGAAGGAGAAGGGCAAGAGCTGAGGGTGGGGAGGCATTATTGTGTAATGCCCAAGGACAGCGCCACTTCCCACAATGCTCAGTGCGAGTGAATTCAGTCAAATGCAAAGTCTCTCCATGCGGCCTTACAGACGACTGCCTCCCCACTGACTCTTTACAGGAGAAAACCGCCTGTTTTGATGTATGCTCAGCTTGGTGCTGCACTGTAGCTTTAAAAAAATCTTATTTACAAAACTTTAAAAAAGATAGGTTTGCTTTTCATTATAGTTTGGAGGATTATGATGTCTAAGCCAAGCCTTTTTCTGATTGTTTTAGGCGTTCATTATCTGTTGGCTACATTACTTTAGCTCCAGTGCATTAAAGTGCAGTCCATTAAAGAAGCGAACATCCAACACCAAACATGTCTTATGTGTTATTGGGAAAACTGGGTAGACTCAAACCTGGGCAAGTCATTTTTGCGCTAATTTTACTAATTTAAATTTTATCTACAGCACCGCTAACTGTTTTCTTTTTTTCCTGAGTGTAAAATCAAACAGCGCTGTGGTTCTCTCTTAAGACTTTCCTGTCCAGTCTGTTGTCACTGACAGACACAGGAATGGACTGACCTTTTGTGATGAATTGTATGGAACTGGCCTTTTGATATGAGCTCTCTAAGGGCAACAACTATGCGTCCCCTAAGACAACAGATATAAATGGATGTATCTGAAAGGTACAGCTTAATTTGTACTTTTGCTGAGATTCAAATCTATTTAAACTCAAATCCAAAGATTCTTCACTTCTCGGTTTTAAAGACGTGAGAAACACCGTAGGACTGAAATGATTTAGGTTCTATGACTGAACTAACTTAAATTAAATTATTGTTGAAATAACTGTGTCCATAGTCCACAATAAATCCAAAGGGATCCAGTCCTACACATGCCAAGGCTCCACCCTGTTTCTAATCAGCTCCTACTAACAGTTTCATGACATCAACACAACTTGGCTGTCTGTGTGAGTTGAAGGGGGAAGGGATGAATAATAAATAGAGAAGAGAAAGAATAAATAAATAAATACAAAGCACCTCCGCTCGCCTTTGAAGCAAGGTACAGCTCAGGGCGGTACCCAAAAATAACCGAAGAGACAGGGAGAGAGAGGGAGAGGGAGAGAGACAGAGCGAGAGAGGTGTGTCACGGCTGAATGGAGAGAGCGAGTTGTAGGGGCCGAGCGAGCCCAAGCCCCACATGCTTGCTCTGATAGGGACTTTTATGGCTCCTAGGCGTTGGAGCAGAAAAGAAGCAGGCACAAAAAGAGCTCTTCTTCTGCAGTCTCAATAATCAGGGATTCCACAGAAACAGGCCTAAGTGCTGACACACTGATGGCCTGCATCAATATCTGTAAACTCGCACACGGCAAGATTAGGGCCAGATTTACTAAGGCTTTAGCAGAGGCCTTTTCCACAGCCATGTGCACAGCTCACTGAGGCAGCACTCACGATTTGGCTCACCCTATTGCCAAATATTTTAGTGGGAAAGAGGAGGGTGAATTGAGTCGTAATTGTTGGGGTTATGGACTGTCACCCATGTGCAGAGCTGGGTAGTAACAAGTGACTCATATATTTAAGTATATATCATATGAACTTAAGTTACATGAACTGATGCATTATTCATGATAATATGTTCATGGTACCAAAGTACAATTAACACTAAACATTGAATAAAGTCATTTACTTCTACTAATGGCCATGTTTTACATTCACATTGTGGGGGGTTGGGTTATTTCATTCTGCTGGTTCAGTAGCTCGACAGCATCACTTTTTCTCAATTCACAACATTTCCCTTAGAACTGGTTCAAACCAAAAAGAAAAGAATAAAACCTAAAAAGAAAAGATTTCCTATGCTGCAAGACAGTTCAAGGACATTGTGCTGCAGTTTTATAGAGAACATAATAAAAACTTAAGTACTGCAAGAGTCTTTGTAACTGAAGTTTTCGTTTTGGAGTTACTTTTATGCTGCTTGATACATTGTTTCACTGAAGCAATAATACATCTACATGAATATGAGTTTTGGCTACTCTACTCACCTCTGTCAAGAGATGCGTATGTGGTGGTACCTTATGGGGAAGTGTTACAGTGTGACAATTTTATAGCACTTACTATAATGAAAGTACAAATTCTTTGGACAAAGCAAAACCTGCACCACACGCAACCACAGATTGCCCACAAACCCAGCCAGGCAGATTTTAATATTTCATGTTCACAATTTCTCTGGATTTAACACTGTTTGTGGCAAATTACATACCACAAGATAAATAGTCTGCCTCTGTTTGGAAGGCAGAAATAGAAATAATAATGCTAAAACTTCAGAAACAAGCTTGACAGCAGAGGAAAGAAAGCAAATGCTTCCACTATGCTTTCGGTGCCTAAAAAAACGAATTTTATTTTTTTGAACCCCTTGAAAGATAATTGGGCATCAGGTAGAGAAGAGAAAATGAGACTCGTGAGTTCACTTGTCCTTTGACAGTCTATCAGGTAAGCATGCCCCCCCACACTAATGATGTCTTGCCAACCTTGAAAGCCCTTGTTAAACGTGGAGAAACATCACACGCCAGACCTTTTCTGTGGTAATAGATGTTTCATCTCGAGAATAATGACTATTTCACGTTCTCTTAGAAAAAAAATCATCCCTGGAAACAACCTTACACACATACTCTGATGTTTCGTGATTAGATCTTCATGTTTCCTTCCTGGAACAAAGGTAACATTATGAACTCAATTCTCATCAAATCAAGCAGCAAGGTGTTTCCAGAATTGAAATGGCTCACTTAAATTCGAGAACTAACTCTTTGTTGAATAGGGGAAAAGTGTGCTCCATCCAGTCACATTAAAAAGATGTTATGATATGTGTAAACATACTCTATTTCATCTCCTTGTGCTTTAAAAATCTTGTCAAAACCCCTTATCTACAGGCCTGTCAATCAAATAAAAGAAAGACACATAGCACCAAGACAGCTGGTGTATGTTCTGAGGCCGTAACCACTGTAACAGCAGTAGCGGCTTTGACAATTTGTTTTTACCTAAATAAGCGCCCACCATGAATACACGATTTTAGTGGGACAAGAAGAAGTGTGATGTCTGAGAGAGTACAAAACAGAATGGTATTTGTGGCTTCACTCTCAGAAGCAGAAGCAGAGCTCCAGCGGAGCCCAGGTGGCGAGGCGGAGAGGCTGCGAAGAGTGGAGGTGTGGCTGGCCTGCTGGAGCGAAATGGGCCCCCAACCCACTCTAGAGGCCAGATGGTGTGGGCTACCAGCATAAACGGACTGAAAAACATCCACAGTGGCCCCACAAGCCAGGCAAAGGACTGGCTGATACGGCCAAAAAAATTTTATGAAAAATATGATATGAAAAGGTAAGTTCTTTTAATACTCAAGAAACAAAACTGTTGACTCTGGTTCTGCAAAGAACAGGGTTTCAACAGGCTTGTTAGTGCTGCTGTGTGCAAACAGATAGACTTCTTCTTTTTCTGAATAGGGAGTCGTCTAGTGTAGCAATTTTCCAGTACTGGATTGAGGAACAGAACTATTTTTTCTACTTCAATAAAAATAGCTGCAACACATCAATTTTGTCAACAAAGACAAAAAGCCTGATATATATAAGTATAGCCCATCCTTATATATCCACATCAGTTAGGTAGGAGTTTCAATTTTAAAAGCCTTCCACTCTTACTATTATACCACATGCACAGGCATTTTTGACCTTATGTATGCTTCAAGGCCGATTCAACACTGAAGGTGACATGCTCCAGTAAACACTTCAATTAAAGCTGATTATCTGCAGCTGCCCATGTAAAGCTTCATACATGCGCTGACCATGAATATGCATTACAGAAAGGTCACTTTTGATCTTTGTGTTTTTATGTTCACTCTGTCCTATGTACATGTATCATGAAAAGGTCATTTTACAATCATCTCTTTGAAGTGAGTCAGAGTTCAATCCTTTATTTGCGTGAAGCTTATCCAGCAAAAAAAAAAAGGTACATTACCATTTCCCTCTGAGGGTGAGAGGAAACTTTTTCTCGCTTTTTTAAAAAAAAGTCTAATGTGAAGTGGCTGATCCATTTACATGACAGAGGTCGTCCTCTGTGTTGAGGCAGTAATTGTGTCCTGCAGGCAGAGGGGAGGCGGGAAAGGGCTGGTCATTATGGGTACAAAATGTGCATGCAAAAAAAAGTCATTGCTAGTTGATTGATGGGCTCCGCAGAGATAAGCCTCCACCTACTCCGGAGTGACCACGGACGGCACAGCTCAACTAGGCAGCCCTCTGTGAACACCACATGCAATTCACCGTAAATTACACTTATACCTACGGAGGAATTAAAGGGCAAAGTCAAGGGTGAATTGTTTGCAGTTGTTTAGAGCCAGTAATTACCTCTGACAACGAAGCTAAAACATTGTTTCCAGGAACTTTTTGTGAACACAAGTTTCCTTGAAAAGTGGTGTGTCAAAGAAGAAGGGAAATTTTATAAGGGAATAAAAAAGCCATTCATAGAGAATCTAAAGTCCTTGGCTATCATTGTTGTAGAGTGAAGAGACAAGCCAAGTCAAGACAAGCATGTTACATTCAGCAAAACATGACTTAAGCTTGTGTCATAATTCTGAGACATGATGATGGTAAATGTGTCCTTATATGCATTAAATGCATGTTTGTGTTAAGGAAAGTTTATACAGGAAAGGCTACAGTAAGGGCTTAGTGTTGAATATAACTGAGAAAAAAATAACATCTTCTTCATAAGACCATATGTAAGCAAGAAGAACATTCTTAAGAAACTTTCCCTATTATACTGTCACCAGATCCCACCTGCTATCTGAATTTTACCTCCTGTATAGCAAGAACTGATCTGGAAGTATATATGTAAATACTATATTTACTTTTGCCAAGCCTCAAACTATTCCACCAGCTAAGTTGCACAGTGTTTTGTTTAGATATCGTTCCTTTCTATCACAATATTTGTGTTTGCAGTGCTCATATTGCACAGGGCTGCAGGGACGTATTGCGTCCCTGGTGATGCCACAACTACTCACGGCCAAGAAAGCACTCTGGTCACACTTTTTATGCGTGGGTAGGATACCCCTCCATTTTCTCCAAATGACACTGGAATGAAATTGATGAGCAAATTTAGTGTTTTATGTTTTTTTTGATATTGTAAGGTATATTCCAATCACAGTACCTAGCAAAATAACCACAAAAAGGAATCCTGACCGCATTATGCTGGTCTATATGCAATGTTACAGGTCAGTTAAATGTGTATAGAGCTCTACCTATTCTGCAATAATTTTTAGCAAGATTTATAGAACACTGATCCTAATCCTAATCTGTCTAATAATCTGGGTTTAAGAGTTAAGAGTTAATTTGGGTTTAAGAGTAGATTTAGTACATAACATTGAGTTTCCAGTTTAGAATGCCGGATTATGCTGTTTTGGCTAATGTAACGGTTCGGCCAGTGGCCGGTGAGGGCCACTGCTTTTGAGTTGTTTTCTCTGTTCTGTTTGCTTTTGTTCTAGGGTCTCTTATTTTGACATGCCT
>JBBPDB010000134.1:9282348-9296988 GCA_037974465.1 Brachypetersius altus
GTCATGTGTCTTGGTTGTCATCTGATTTCTGTTCATGTATCACGTGTCTCTTTAGTTCCAGCCGTCTTGTGTTTCACCCCTGATTTAAGTCCTGCTTGTATTGACCCTGTTATCAGTCCATCGTCTTATTTAGCGCCTTATGCTCGACTTAGCTGTCCTGCTGTATCCTGTTTCTGGTTCACGTTTCATGTTCTTGTTTTCTAGCGGCCCGAATCCTGGCTTCCAGTCTCCTCCGTGCTCCTAAGTAGCGCCGGGTTGAGGGCTAGCCCCCTCACCCGTGACAGCTAATCTAATGTTCCCCATGTTAATGTTAATGTTACTTAATTACACAACAAAAATCGCATGATCCATTCAAACTTTATGACTTTTACTTATACCTTTGAAATACTCAAAGCATACTAAAGCATTCCTATATTAATAAAAAGCTTGTGCTCTAAATTTTCTGATGAGGTTGAAAGGGATTTTTGAGATCTTGTAAAGCTTGCATCATATTTCATCAGGTAAGGAAGAGAACATTTGTAGTGGGGTATGGATAGGTCAGGTTTAGCTGACACTCCTATACAGAGCGACTTACAATCATTAGTTACAGGGACAGCCCATCTGAAGCAACTGAGGGTTAAGTGTCTTGCTGAAGGACACAATGGTAAAAACTAGGGTTTTGAACCTGCAATGTTTTGTGGTCATTTACAGGCAAGCATTTTAAGCACTAGGCTACTACTGCCCTTATACGTGTGCTGGTAGATCCATATAATTGAACAGTACCGACACAGGTCAAAAGGAGAGAGGAACCAAGCCATCGTGTCTTGATAAGGAGCCGCAGGACCAATTCTTTACGACTTACAGCCACAGATAGCTTTAGGCATTCAGGACAGTCGTATCCCAACCCTCTTAGCCAGTTGCCAAACAGTAAATCTGAAGCTAAGATGGAATTTCCTGTGTGAACAGCTGGGACAATAAAACCAAACAGTGAATGATAATCTCATATTATAAAGTGGCATGCTTCTGTACTAGTGAGAACAGTGCTTCCCTTCTTGATGTTTGTGCTCCTTTAAGTGGACGCTTCTCTCTCCGTGCCTGCAGGCAGACATGACAAAGTGCTGAAGTTAAGTTATTAAAGTTAGCCTGGGTCAATCCCCCACCCCACCACCACCATTCCATTTAAAGATACTAATCTCTACACCTTGGCACTGATTAACGGTTGTCATCTCCGTTTGAATTGCAATCAATAGTGTGTGTATGCATCAGCCTGCAAAAGGGAAAGGACAGCAATTCATTCTCTTCTCCACAAGCTCCCCCACAGATCCCTGCCAAACTCATTATTATCACTTCAGATGAGACACTTAATTAAAATACTGCTTACCCATGTCCTGACAGGATCGACATATGTATTTGGAAGGTAAGGAGAAGGCATATTTGTGGGTTTTTGTTTGATATGTGCTGTTATGAACTGTTGGCTTCTTGCTGTTTCCCCCAATGCTTCTCTTAATTATTCACTAAGAAAGCAAGTCATCTTCAGTATACCCTAAATGAAATTGTACTGATGACCAAATAATAAGGGCTAGGCTTAAAAACACAGCATGGATTTAAGCCTGGAAAAAGACAGCCAAATATGTTTTATGCAAAAAGATGATACACAGAGCAAACCTAATGAAGAAAGATGTGTTTTCCAGGGGGCAGGTAAATATGTCCTCAACTGCATAAACAAGTATTGATAAACATGTTTAAATCCCTACCTATCAAACAAATCCAAGCAAAAGATATCAGCCTCCACAAGATACCAATGGCTGTTAATCAAAAAAACATTCTACTAAACTAACAGGACCTGGTTTCAGGGAACACACTGTTTAAACTGGCACACTCGAAACAGTGAAGGTGCGCAAAAAAACATGAGGTCATTGATTTTCCAATCAACAGCAAATGGTGATTGAGTCAGATAAGCACCTTATCTCTCTGTTGGAAAAAAAAAATTCTGCTCTGTGAATTCGATTTTGACTGCAGGTTGAAGGGGATGGCAAAGACAAAGAGGAAACAGCAGCCTGTTCATCAAGTGATGGCAGCCTATCACTCAACAGGATAAACAGATTGCCATGTTAACATATTACGCGGAATGACTTGAGAAACAAGGACTCCGAAGCAAAACGAGTTCTCTTCATGCCAATGTGCCTCAGTGCTCTACAGCAGCTCCCTGCCTGCCATACCCCATATAGTCCATACGTAATTGGACAGTGACACAGAGAAGTTAGCCCTTAGAAATCTTTTGTATTACTGACATTTTGCTGTATGTCCAGTTTACAGTACTTAAGTCAAGTACAAAAGTTTACGATTAGTTGCATAGTTTATTACATAATTCATTACATTTACATTTGCATTTTGTATTGGCCCATTTCTATCAGTCAGTTTGTTTTGATATTTCAAAAAATTACTTTAAAAACATAAAAGAAGTAACCATAACATTTGAACAAATTAAAATAATACAATTTGACTTAACTACATATGAGAAGTAATGAAGTAATGATGGCAACATAATTATAACACAATATGCTTTTGCTTTCTCTGGCAATTTAGAAAAGTGCAGAATATCAGCTTTAATGAGAAGGTCTATATTGGGTGAACTACATAAAAATCCGGGGGAGAGGTTCTGTGATCTGGGTCTTTCAAATAGGATTAGTGTTGCGTCTGAGATGTTCCCTTTCTGTTCCACAAATCTGGCCTTGGCACTCTTCTGTGGTCTCCCCTGCACCATCTGCCTCCCCTGTTCCCCTGCCTGCACATGTAAACTGCCTTTGAACCCTGCCTTATCGGATCTTTTAGTCAGCATAATCCCAGGCGACCTCAGAACTCCTTGTGTATGAAAGTATCCCAATTAGCAAAGATCCACACTTTATACCCCTTCCCCCATATTTTTCTTTAGGTGAATGCATTACCACTCCTTTTCTAAACCTATTCTAAAGCTAAAATCCTTTTCTAAAGCTAGCTCCAATGTAGCATATGGTTTCAGTTCTCAATTTCACCACAGTATCATTAAAAAAGATGTGTTGAACACTCCTTTTTTGTCTGTACTTCTCTACAAAAAAGTACCTGCTGAGTATTCCCTCCAGACAAAAGGAGATGGCTTCAAACTGCACCCAGGAGTAAATGGCTTTGATGAATAGGGGTCATTGTGTTACAGCTGCTTGTGCTAATTACTCTATTTTCTGAGTTATTACTTGCAGATTCTTCTCCGTGAGCAATGCTAATGCAGCTCTGTACCATCCTTCAAAGCGAAACAAACCCTCGGCAGAAGCACCTTTGTTTTATGAGGTACACTTCTCTTTGGTGGAAAGCAAGGCTTGCTTGTGATTTGTCATTATTGTAAATAATATAGCTGTCTACTTGAAAGCCGTGGCAACAGTTGTTTTGTACAGTTGCCATGCTTTCGTCCATTCATCTAACCAGCAAATTCAGGCATGGAAGTGGAAATGTGTGATCATGCTTTTATCAGGCTTTATTCAAAATTACCTTGCTTATTTAGATCATGACAATTACAGAGATGATAGCATGAGAGTCACCAGATGATGTCTTGAATGCTATTCACAGGGACATCTCCGAATGAGATATCACAATATCACAAGATCACAGTGGATGTGTGTAAAGCAAACACTAAGTTCATTACAAGCGACAGTCCTGCTGAAAAGAACAACATCTTGTCCTAACAGTAAGAGAGCCACAGCGAGAAAAAATGCTGGACAAACAAATCACGTTCCACCTTAAATACTGCAGATAAGCCAGATACCGCCCGTTTTCACAAATATCTGAAAATTACTGTAACAAAATGAATAAACCTGATCATGCGCTGTCAGAACATTACAGGGAATGGTAGTCTTTCCGCTTCTTATGTAGATCATCGGTTGATTGATACGGTATTTGCACAAACACACATTTTCACATGCAGATCTGTGGATTACATAAATTCACTATTATTCCTGACAGTATAAAACTAAGCTCTGACAGTACAAAACCAAAACTGAGGTTCGCAGTCAAAACAGTAAAAAAAGCTTCAGTCATCCTTATCAGTCTTCTACCTTCCACACGTCACTGCGTTCTGCTATTATATGTTTTTATTACCGTGTTCCTTCTCGGTTCTCCTTCCATCTTATTTCCCCAACGTGAATTCACTGATCCAGAGCTGGGTTGAAGGTTATTCATGTTTGTCTGTCACCCAGGGATATCTAATATTTCCAGTTTCTGTCCCCCTGCTGCTCCCTGTGGCTTTGCTCTCTCTTGCGAGGGGTGAGAATATGATTTCTGGCTCATGGCTCATGGTCCGACAACAGATTGAAGATTGAAGCTTCATCCGTGCACCCCCCATCACCTCTGGCCAGGGGTGAGACAGGCTGCTATTTGTTTTCACATCAAGGCCTTTTCCTGTCTGAAGGAATGCCCAAGGCTTCAGGGACCAAACTTCTAAGGTTTGTGCACATAGACTGCCTACTAAAAAAATACAGTCATTCTGAAAGGGAAATTTTGATACAGGTGTCTTAACAGGGATGAGAAATCATGATGACACCAAAAGGAAGAAGTTTTGATGGGTTCAGGGCTCAGTTAGTGTATAGAACTCAGTAACTCAATTACAGACCTAGTAAAAAAATGTCAATGCCAGTCATAAAGATGTTTATAAATTATAGAAATTCCTTCCCTAGAATATTACGTTGCGTTATATGGTCATAACCTATTTATATACTCTTCTAGCCCTGGCATGCCGTGTATTGAACTGACTTGACTCATGTCTCCTCAAATGTGCTACAAGTTATTTTTGTCACCTTGCTAGCATAGTCTGCTCATAAACTCAAACATCTAGGGGTTAATAACAAGCAAAAGGGCACATGAGGCCCCAGACAAGTGAGATAGTTAAGAGACTTGGCAATCACTTATTTTAGCACCATATCAAAGAGGTCAATGACCTCTAATAACAGGCTTCAAATTTTCTTCTTGCAAACTGTTCTCAGGGGTGTACAGATGGCACACTACTTCTCTCTTCAGGATATGTGTGTCTTAGAAGATTCTTTTATTTTTTAACATTGCGTCATTTTAATTATTTCTAACTTGCATCACATTGAATCAAGCAGATAAATCAGTTAATACAACATTTGTGTGTGTACACAAAATAGTCACATTTTAGCATCCATTTTCTCCAGAGATTTAAGGCACTGAAACAAATGGAGAAAAAGTTGAAAATGCAAAACAACAAAAATGGATGTAAATTTATTTGACTACACAGTAAACCTACTGATGAAATATATATAATTATTAGATCATTATAGAGATTACATAATACCATGTTCTCCTTCCAATGCAGATGTTGAAAGCAATTCGTTTTCTTTGACAACAGCCAAGACTTAAAATAAGCTATTTTTAAATACATCAATTCAGAAAAGAATTTAAACAAAGGCTATTATACTTGAACACTTTAATACAGCACAGGAAGAAATGCACAGCATACAAGGGGGCATCACAAAATGGCTTTCTCTGATATCCAAGCAGTCAGCATTTTCTGCTGATAGCAGTTTGATACCAATGGAATCAGACAGATGCCCTCTCCAAATAATTACATTTGATTAGCATAGCTACACATCTATAGCAACTCTTGATTTCTCTTATGATGAAACCAAAGAACCATTATCTGCAAAAAACACTTCATGAAAACACAAAGCACAGCTGTTTATCTAAACTATTTCTTGATTCAACCGCCTTGCGGTGTTCTTCTGAATTAAGCATGCTTGTGGTGAAGCTTAAAGACTGCTCGAGTGCCCATGGTCAGTGCCTGCTCCAGCACATCAAATTAGTCTGCATAAGAAGCAGCCTCAGTGCATCTCTGAGAGCTTCTCGCAGGCTCTTCGAATGTTCTATCATGTGGCCTACCCGTAACCAGAGACACTGCATGTTTTACACTCCCTTAATGGACTGTGGAAGTTGCTCTGAATCAACACCCGGATTGGGCTCAGATCGGCCACTGAGAGCAAGTGGCCAGTGTGTGGACACATTCTGACGGCCTGAGAAGCTAGAGGGAGATTTGCATGGTTAAATGGTTCTTCTCAGTGATGAAGTATCAGCTGTATTTAGTACTTTAAATAACCTTCTTCCTATATAGTCACAAAACGTTCCACTATTATTATCCAAAGAACCTTTTTTAGTACTGTATAGAACCTTTTTGTTCTAAGAGTGCTTCTCAGGAGAAAGTACTTGAACTGAATTCTATGTTATATGAGTGCAGCTGATTATTCAGTGCCACAAATTTACAGTGAGATCAGCCTCTGAGCGCAAGTGACTAGACATATTCACGAACAGAAGCATGAGCAGCTGGAGGAAGATTTATTTTCTGATCTCGGCTGAGGTGACAGAAGAAACGGTCTTTATTACGGCCTTCGAGGGCTCCTGAACTTCTGAGGTTCTCCAGCATGGACAAAAGAGTGCTATCACATGCCCGGGCCTCCATTCAGCAATTCCATTTTGTGATGCAGAATGACATTAATGTCCATCCCTGCGCTAGTGCACTTAACCTGTATGGTCGATATGTGACTTCTACGATGGATGTATGTTAATAGCTCTCTGAGAGTTATCTGTTACACTAATAAGCGTTGATGATGACATTGTTTGGCAGGTAAGGTTAAGTGGGGATGGTCTGGTCACTGGGTGAATATCACAAAGTGTCCGGTGTGAACATCACACTCTTTACAAGTGGATGAGGGGGAAGCTTTGATGGCTTTGAAGGGAGCCAGTCTCGAGGCTGTGCTACCATTAGAAGGTATTATGGAAGTGAATGCCACATGCATAACTTTACCAATGCATCCTAATTAGTTTGTTTACTAGCTGTAAAAAAACCTCAACACCAAAGGGAGGTGCGCAGTTTGTAGTGTTCTCAGGTAACTGAACAACAGATAAACACCTCAGGCAAGTGTTTCCATAGGTGTAACTCAAACCTCCCTTTATGAATCATAATATTGGAGCTTTCTCCATTGGAATTCCAGGTGCTGCTTTGGTGCCCTGGGCTGGACGCCTTTGATCAACATATCAGAGACATGTTTGGCTTTCATCTGGTGGATGTGCACTCCGGCCAAGGGGGGAATTCGGATCAAGGTTCATCCGAAGCACCGCACATCCTGCATGTCTCCCTCTGTCAGTTCCACATTAATTCTTTCTCTGTTAATCCTCTGTGTGAGACTTGGGCATGGTGCGTTCCCAAATCCAAGCCACAGGAGGTGTGTTCCGGACCAGGCACAAGCTTCAGTAAAGTAGGGGAATGGGGAGAAAGACACAATGCAAAGAAAATCACCGGATAAAGCACGACAGATGTCACGTCTTCGTTTCGCCGAAAAGTGGAGATTAGCATCGCAGTGCTCTCTATTTTGTTTGCCTGACACCTGCTGATGGGATGATTATGTATTTGTCTTAGTGAGAGCCTTGCTCTTTGTCTCTCTGTATGCAAGACACGTCAGGAGCATCCCAATCACTGGGTGAGGGATTCTCTTGTTCTGTTCAAAAGCCTGAAGGACTAATTAGCAATTATTACTTGACGCTCTCAAAACACATGAAATATTTCTCCAACTAGAAAGAAAGAGGGATGATTAAAAAATAAAGGACGATAAATTATACATGGAGAGAACTGAGAAAAGAAGCCCTCTGGTGCCATATTTGCGTTTGTGCCCCAAATATAAAAAAAAGTTTTTTTCTAATAAATGCGAACATCAGTTTTTCTTTCTCATTTCTGGACAGGACCATAGCGTTAGGCTTCTGTTGTCCATTGGCAGGGCTATTGCCACTGGAGACTCCAGACAGTGTAGCAAGGTTTAAAAATAAAACGCACAAGTAAACACACAGGCAAGGACTCTCCCATAGCCCATCTCTGTAATTAGGCAGGGGAGTTAGGATTCCTCATTGGCAACTCATACAACTGATATCGATCAGCTGCGGCCACAAACCAAACACAAATGGGTGAAGGCGTAGGTTCAGTGGATCGCTCTTTAAAATGATAGTAATGATAAAAAAGGAAGAAAGTTTTTTGTTGCTGGAGCAAGAGGCAGAGGGAAAGCTGAATTATTTAGCGCTGGAGACACACTGACGAATGGTGTGAATGAGAGGCGGTGCATTAAGAAGACCTGTGGGTCCACGTCCTGGGATTTGGTCGAGCGAGAAAGGAAGATGCAAACCATTAATTTCCTGTGGGCCTAGACATATCCACCATCATCAGTATAACAGCTGTGCAAGGCTTTTGGGGAACGTCTAGGAGAGTTCACCGCACTGTTCAGCATGCATCCAGTCAGACGGAACGCATGAAAACGCCTTTGCGTGTTTACCAGTTCTGCTAGGGATTATGTGAAAATGGAAGCATTTAAGCTTTAGAATTCTCATGTTTTACTCTCATAACTCTACAAGTAGCTGCTCCGAATTCGTGCTCCTTCCAGTCCGTGAGCATGCAAATAATCGTTTTGTCTCACCTAATGTGATTATGAGGATTTGTGGGTGTTCAATGATGAATGGAAAGCAAATCCACAAACAGATGGATTAATGGTTTATCACTCCACCTCTCACAGATTTATGCGTGAGGCCATCTTTGTTCTAAAAGGAGACTCAGCGGTGGGAGAAAGGGATCACCCAAGACTCTTCTCCTGTGAAGACGTGGTCCAACTGTTTGACAGCATTAACAGGGTCCAACTTCTTTACTAAATGTTGTCATAGGAGGCAATGCTCTTTTGTTTTTATGGCTCTTACTAACCATGTACCCCAGGTTCTCTTCCCGGCATACACTTATGTTCCACCAGTGGTGGTTTCTATAAGGTTACAGGTGAAACAATGTTTCCCCAAGAAAAATAATACAAAAAAATTCATAACTTTCACTTTTTTATAGGTGTGAATCAAAAGGTTGCTCTGTTAATTTCAGCTCCTCAACAGCATTACAGTTGTATACGGCTCTGGTCAAAACCGTGAAACGGCGCCACCCCAACCGCGGTGAAACAGAGAATTTCAGTGAAACATGTTTGACTAGCGTCCCCATTCATTTCAATGTAAATGTTCTCAGAACCTGGCGGCGCGTGGATTTTCGAGGTTTCAATGGACTCTAATGGTCCCACCTATGAAAGAAGTGACTGCCTACTGTGATAGGGTAGTTCGCCACTTCAAAATGACTGACATAACAATGTGGCCAATCACTGCCTTTGTTTTCACCTCATTTTATTTTATGTACTGAGCACTGACCTTGAGTTTGAGACTGAAGCTTCATACAAAACACGTATTATTTACTAGTATTTATTACTAATATTTATTTTCATTTTATATTTTTATTATTTGTCCACAGAAGGAAGGGCATTAGCTTGATAGCTTAACTGCTTGCTAGCAATCCCTACCTACACCCAGTCAAACTGGACACTGGTGAAATCCTTGGGAAAAAATCCCTGCTGGCAGAGAGATTAACAACTTCACCAAGAAAACCAGAAGGGCAGAAGTAATGTATAAGGTGAGAAAAAGGTTAGATATGTTTTCTTGAAATTTAGAAATATTGTCAATTATATACTGTTGAAATAAACATTACTATTACATGTTTGTAAGATATGCATAATATATTACTTTTTATATTTTGTAGTGATTTAACACTAACTATGAGGAGACTGAGGGAAGAGCAGGAGAGAGAAGATACATCAAAAGGTGAGGCAGCAAAAGCAGAACATGGAGGTGATGTACTTAGGGCAAGAAAATTAAGCTGCCTAGGGTGCACGACGAAGTCCTGAATTTACTTTGCGGCGCGCGTATAATGCATAACACATTAAGTAAGTAGGAGATACATTATAATGATCTGATGATGATTTGATTATGATTATATTGTACTTTTGCATTTCAGTCATGCTTTTGTAACTTCTTGACACTGAAACAAAAATACAGTCAAAGTTCCAACTGTAGTATTGTTACAGGATGAAAAAAAAAAGTTAATATAACAATTTTTTTTATCTAAGTAATTATGCCACTTTAAATTCAGACCACTTACTGACAGATGATAAAAGACTCACTGCAACAAAAAAATTCAGTCCCACAGAAAAAAGTTCCAAATAAATTACATTGTAGCCTGTGCTCTATTTTCTGAAGGCTGTTGTTTCATGTTTCTGTGTTGCTTGATGTCACGCCACGGTGTATGTGCATGCCAGGCCGTGGCAGCGTCTGGCTGGAGGGAGGCAGGCCTGTGACTAAGCTTTATGTAAACAGCCTGCCATTATCTGTCACCGGCACAGCCTTCAGCTGCGGTGCCGTGCGAGAAGTGTCACCCACTTCCACATATCTCCTTTTTTGAAATGTTACAGCCCCGGCCTTTGCCTAGGTGCCATGTCTGCGCCTTCAAATACTTTTTTCTCGCTAAAAAATCAGAAGCACTCTCACTGGCAAGAGAAGTTTACAGTAATGAGTAGCACACTGCAGCAACTTGATAAGTAAAACGTCAATTTGAAGTAATTAACTGTGGAAGCCATGGCGGGCTCTCTTTCTGAAAGAAGGCAAGACACTTTTTCTTCTGCCCTGATGCTATGGAGAAAGAAACCCATTCGACCTTCCTTTACATGACAGAATAATTTGAGACATCAGGGGTTCTTGTGTAAATTTGCTTCACCACTGCAGGTAAGTAATTACATTTTGCAAATCATTATGCTTTGACCTATGATCAAGCATATTTGTGAAAATCGTTAAAACAAAGGAAATTTTAAGATTTTCTCATTTCCACTTTACCAATTCACAGTAAATTCTTAATTCTCTTTTTTATGTAATTACATTGTTTGCAGCTGCTTCAGCATTTTATTTTAGACAAAACAATCCAAAAGGACAAGACTTCAGATCTTATGTTGATAGTCATATGCAAATTTTGAACACCCCCAGTCAATAGATGATTTTCCAGGTGAAGTTAAACATGTGCTACAAACAAACAATTTAGTGTATAACTTTTATACAGAGTTTAGTATTTTGGAAAAATTTAAAATGAAATCTGTCCTAACTTTTGCACTGGTGTCACGGCTTAGTCTGTGGTCGTTAGGGGGCACTGTTTTTTGGTTCAGTTTTGTCTGTGTTTTTGGGACTTTTATTTTGAATTTCATGTCTGTTTTGTTCATGTGTCACGTAGTTTTGGTTTTCACCTGCTTTGTGTTTCAGCACTGATAGTTGTCTGTATTTAAGTTCTGTTTATTTGCCATTCTGTATCTATTCATCGCCTCATTTCACTTCGTTCATGCCTTGTCTGATTCCTGTATTCTTGGTCTTGTTTTTGTTTTGTTTTATTTTAATAAAAGTAAACCACAGCATGGATCCCTGGTTTCCTGCCTGGTCCTTGCCTCGAGGTAAATGACAACTGGCCACTTTATGTTTTCAATATCTTTTCAAATTCAGCAAGTAAACTGTGCTGACATTTTGACAGTCTCCATGGAGCAACTTGCGGTCCTAGCGGTGGTATGTTGAAGGTAGGATTTGAACCCATTGTCTCTTGGTCCAGATGCAAGTACCTCTGGACCGGTGTCCAGATTACCTGTGGATTATATGCAAAAATGTTTGCATATAAATGTAGATGATGGATGTTACACTGCAGTTACATAAAATGTTTTTCATACTTTGGTTTGGTAGTTGTTTTACGTCTGCTTGAGTCATTATTTCACTGAAGTAAAAATATTTTTCTTTCAGTCTGGGTTTTGGCCTACTCTACTATATCTCTCTTCACCACCCACAGCATAACAGATTGAGGAGCATGCCATTTCTCTCTGTAAGTTCTGCTGAGCTAATGGATTTACTTTCTTGTCTACTTGCCGCAGACTAACATCAGGCTTTGACGCATGGATTGGAGCACACCTCTTGAAGCCTCGGCCCCTACCCCACGATCCCCACAGCTCATAGAAATTGTATATTTAGCCGTCATGGATCAATGGATCCAGTGCACATAGGAAGCCCCGGGCAAGGCATTGTAGAAACCTCTCCAGTACCACAGGTGGAAAAGGAGATTTGAGTCCTACTGGTTCCTCAGACCAAGAGGCACTTCAGAGTGAATACAAAGTTTCTTTACACAAAGAGGGAACTGCATTCTCTAACCAATGGCCCACTAAAAACACATACACACCCCCTCCACACACTCCCCACACACACAACCAGCAGCAACGCACCAGCAATGGCTATCCCTAGACCTGCACCAGAGAAAAATACTAACCTTTTCATTGTTTGAAATTGCTGAGGCAACCGGAACACACACTAATTATGTAAACATGACTTTGAGAAATGCCCGCCGGTGAAGGAGGCACAAAAGCTGTGAATTTCCTCTCAAATGTATACATTACAAAGGGTGCAGCGTATGTAAGGGTGTGTGAGAGACTGTGTGCGTGAGTGCAATGGGGGGTGCTCAGCAGAATTTTAATGAAGCCTCAAGGTTCTGCTAAAGGACAGCAGAAAGGGAAGATGGAAAGAAGAACAGAGGCTCAGAGTAGCATTACGGTGCTTATGCATAGTAGGCTCGTAATTGTATGTCAAGACGACAGGACTTGCAGTGTAATCTTCAAGATTATACCACAAGCCCAGTCACTTTGCCTTAGTATCACTAGACAATCCAATGACCTGGATGACTGAAAACTTCACAGACACTTACATACAGTGGCATTTACACACACATACACCGATCAGCCATGACATTTAAAGCACCTGTCTAACACTGCATAGCCATACCTCTAGGACAAAATTTTTTTCAAGACATGGAATCCACAAGACCTCTGAAGGTGTGCTGTGGTATCTGGCACCAAAACATTTTTGTCATAATCTTTAACCAGCCAAACCAAATCAGTCCTGAAATTGTTTTATAGTGTTGCAGGGAAATTGCAAAGGTAAACCCGTATCTGTACTTTACATTTTACACTGAACTCTAGCAGTGCTAGAATGCAAATACCGATGTTACCACAGTATAGACCGTAATTCATCCACATACATTTTCTTTGGTATGCGCTGTCATTTTCATTGGCATAAGCCGTTAAATACAGTAATAAATTCATTTAATTTACAGTCATAAAAATATAGGGCTTTAAGAAGAACAAAACGTAAAACACAAGAACACACTGGCTTCTGTAAGGCCCCAACCCAGGTCTAGGGAGGAGTCTCCCTCACCTGAAAGACCACCACCGAGGATCAACCACTGAGCGTTACAGCTTCTTTCAAACCTCCCGCCAGCGGTATTTCACGTCCCAAGACACGCTTTCTTTGTGTTTCTCTCCACAGTACCAAAACCTTTATAGTTATTTTTATATGGAAATGAATTTACGTTAATATTTATGTTACAAAATTTGAAATTTATATTTTGTCTAATTTAGCACAAATATATGAACATTTATAAATTACCACGAAAAAAGCTGTGACCTGGGCCTGTCCACCACGCCCCCGCCTCATGCAGGGTTTATGTTAGGGTGCAGTGCTTAGCAACCCAGCACGAAATTATTCAACAGTTATTTTAACGTGACATAAAGTGTAAAATGTGATTATACAAAACCCATCAACTTAAGAACATGTATTTCCAGCATAGTTTTAAGCATGTATCCCCTTCTAGAAAGGAGACACGTTACAGGTTTTTAGCCAGATACTTATTGTTGCAAAAAAAAAAAAAAAAAAGAGTTCTGAAATTCATGTTCTGTTTTTCACAGCATTTGGAGTACTGGGTAGCTCATATCGTGGATCAATTACTTTCAGCAGACTTTTAAATTCCTAATTTTTTACAGTTTTGATGGAAACCACATGTTTTTCGAGGTAAAAGGTAACTGCTTCTGTTATCTCTTTCCATCGCTTGTTTTTCCTCTCATATGGACCACCTTTTTCAAAAGCCTGTGTCAGAGTGGTTTGTTTTGGTTTGGTACCTGTTGCCTCTGCTGCCTGTGGTTTGACTGCTCTCCTAGCCTCTATACTCTCAGTATATTGTTTAGGATGTTGTCTCTTAAGTGGTTGAAAAGGTTTGTTGTGTTTCCATCTGACGCACAAACTCTGCTTTGGCAGATCCTCAGTACATAGATCGTCTTCACAATCTCACCCACCCCTAGTGACAGCCCTATTTGAATATGCTTTCCTATATATCTGAACATGAAGTTAATGTAAGAGCTTTCTTGTCTAATCTGGTCAAAGCTTTATCACTACATGGCACTAGGACATTATGTTTCTGATGTGAGAAAAGCCAGAGCAAGGGGCTAAAGGTTATAATGCCGACTCATTCATTTAACAAGACTTGATTAGAGGTTAAAGGTGCTGACTTAATTTCATCACATTAGATGTCAATTAAGCCTGAGTGACAAGATGTTTTTAGCATATAAAAGCATGCTAAATGCGTCCATTTTGTCCTAGAATGCTTTATGACTGTAACATGTACAGCTCGGAGGGCTTAAGCCTTTTCCCATCCCCGCAAAAAATAGCCAAAAATAGCCTGGTGCAAGCCTTTGTTTGTCAGAATCCAAGACAGAAAAGTTTGGACCATCCATTTGCTTCTTCTATTCCATGTCTACACTCTTAAAAGTAGGCTCCTAAAGGTTCCAACACCAATTAGCAATAATAATAAAACCACTTGCTTAACATTATGCAGGCCCCCCTCATGCAGCTCTGATTCATTGTGACACACACACCACACATATA
>JBBPDB010000134.1:9318701-9341248 GCA_037974465.1 Brachypetersius altus
TGGATCCTCGCGTCTCTGCCTGCTCCATGCCCCGAGGTAGCTCACGAGGGCCAGTACCATCCAGCCCTCGTGACAATGTGCTTATCAGTATGATTAGTTAGGGTTGATTATAATTTGTAAAAATTAACGAATGAGTGTATTTAATGTTTGGTTGCTACTCTTTTAAATAAAGACTCACTAATAGTTCTTGACTTTGATGTATGGTAAACATTCATATACATACCCTTAACTTGTACAGAATTTTTACATTATTTGGGCTAAAAAAAGGTTCTACACACTCACTTGCTATTTCACTTGCAAAAACACATTTAAAGGTTCTTTAGGGAATCAAATGTGGTTCTTCCACTGCATCCATCCTAACAATCCTTATTGGCACCTTTATCCAGCATTATTAATGAGGTCAGGTGTAGGATGATTAGCCCTGGATAATCACGTCCTCTCCAAAGGTAGTGGATGGAATACCATCACTCCAGAGAATGTGGCCCCATTACTTCAGCGATGCTGCACCCAAATTATTGAATTACAGATATTTTTTCTGTTTCAGAATTGCCTCAAATCACATCTTCTCTCTTTGTGTTATGACTCTGAGTCTGTCTAGTTTGGTAGTATATGTATTTTCATTATGCTTGTTCTCTCATTAATTTGTAAACTTACTTTGTAAATTATTATTTGTATTATTATTAGTAGTATGAGGACAAACTGAGCGTGTGCAACTGAACGCCTGTGTCAGCAGTGGGTGCACCTTAAAATAATTGCATTCAGCACTCAGAAGGGGCGTCTTTTCGACATATATCCATGTATCTAGACCATTCTGTTCTCTGCTAGATCAAGTCACAGAAAGACCACACTTTCCTCACACAAAGGATGACAAACATTCTCCTTGTACAACCAGCAGCCATGGCAGCGCCATGCGCCCTTTTTCAATAACACAAAAAGAATAAAGCACACTCAACACATTCTGCCAAATCCAAAAAGGCAAATCAATAACAATTGCCACTGAATAAGCAAAACATCTCATTTCTTAAAATTTGTACTTTATTTTTAATTTGAGATCAAAATGGCAAAACCCTGCAACAGGCTTGGCAAAGAAAAATCTTGTACATCAAATCTGAAGAGTCCTGTACGGGCAAACACAAAACAGCTCATTCCTTACCAAGGATTAGCGCAAATCTGCTGTCCATAATGACTCTGCACGCATGCACTGTTTGCACGCACCAGGGAGGCCTAAAACCAGCTTTGTGCCAGTGCAAACTGTATTAAAAACGGAACAGAATGGACATGGAGACTTTCATAACTCATCAAAGCCATGTCACTTTTTAATGAAAGACGCTGCTTTTCCATTAAATTGTCAGCATTGATGGACATTTTCTGTTAGCATCTGTTTATTTATAAAAGGCGTTTTCTGTTGCGCGGGGCTTCACCTGTCGCAAGCGCTTTGTTTTAACCTTGTGTCAGGGGTATAAACTGTTATCTGACTTAGGATGCTTTTATGATTCTCTTCGAGTGAAGCGCAACACGCTGGCTGAGACCGTGGTGAGAAAATGGTTCAAAAGGCAAATTTAGAGAAGCAAGACTAAAAAGAATAAGGAGATGGTGACATTTACAGATTTGATTTCTTTCCCCCCTTTCCCTCATCATATAGCAGAGTCCAACCTAAACAGAGGTCGGTGTAGTTGTAGGACTTTTTGATCCCATTTTGGCGAATGTGAGCTTTGGAGGAAATGCATTAAACCGTCCCGCCTTGGAAAAGGCATCAACACCTTTTTCCGCTGACCTCCTCAAATAGAGGTCAACTAAATCTAGGGCCTTTCCATGTGACAGATAAGAGCAATATAGTGTAAGGACGACATGAAGTTGACTTTACAAAATGTCATCCAGTAGGTCGCACTTAAAGAGTAAATGTTACGGGAAGGACGATTGCGTCATTTTCTGATTAACTATTTCAAACAATCGATTTTCTTCCCTTCTGTCACATTATGAAGATGTTTTAGCAACGGCTGCAATCTGTCTCATGAGAAATGTTTGAGAAAATCAAATCTTATAGTTGATCGCATCTCAAACGAAACTTTCATTTTGTATCGGGTTTCAAAGAAACCGCATAATCGCACTGCAGATTCTCGACGTCAACTGGTGATTTTTTTTTCGTACCTGTAAAACTGTCACGCTCACATTAAACTGAGAAGGAGTGAAACCCTCGAGTGAGATAGCTGTCAGTTAATTATAAAACTTTCTATAATAAAGACAGCGAGAAAACACTGCAAAAAGCAGCACTTAATGCTCCCAGTACAGATATTAAGGGGCGTCTGGGGAAATTTAGAATTTTTTTTCACTGGTTTTTCCCAAATAAAATTAATGTGACAGAAATAAAGGCTCATTGCACAGCAGTTCCAGGCGGCCATGGGGAGGGATGGGCCTGCATGTTAATTCATCACACTGCTGATAAACTTTTCCTTCAAGTATCTTACCTTCACTAGCATATTAGCCACATCAGCTCTGAGATGCTCATTAAAGTGAGGCGAGTGCAGAGTGTTTTGTTTTTTTTGGTGCTCAGTGGGAGCAACTGAGGCAGCTTTGATATGAGCGAGGCCATAAGACCGGAGCATCCTCCAGTTGTTGTGGGACTCTACAGGGGCCCAGGACTTGGGCCTACATTGAAACCTCCATGCTAGACATCTCCTACACATTCTCCCCTGAGACATGCACATTGCATAAAAATCAGTGGTGTAGTTGTCTATATGGTAATTTCCAAAGGACAAAAGGTGAATATACAGACATTGGTGAGTCACACCCACAACGTGTTATCTATGGGTGAGGCAAATGGAGACAGGCAGACAATAATGCAAGAACACACACGCGCACGCACACACACTACTATAGATCCTGTAATTTTTCATTCCACTGAACACCTATCATACATATTACCATAATTCAGAAACAAGGAAACAATGCGGTGGTTTTGGTGGTAGTGTGAAAGAGGAGGAAAAAGAAGGTTTGAATATGAATTAAAATCCAACATCCTGTCAATTACTGCTTGCTATTGATAAGTTGTACACTCAGCAATACACCAGGGTGGAGGTTTCATTACCATGAATGACAAATGACTAGGGCAAGAGTACCCAGCAGGGGTCATGTCATACTGTGGTGTACCCTTCGTGAAGGTCAAGCATTTGGACTCGCTACCCCTCTTAATAAATAATCTCCAAAATACTTACTGGCCACCTTAAGATAACCCTTGAAGATTAAGAATAGAATCATTTTATAAGCAAGAAAGTACCCAAAGTGTAACCAGTTTTGAACCAAGGTTTACATTTTTATTTATATATGTTTTATGCAAAAGCCTATCAGGGGAAGATTATTTCACAATTGACAAACTTAACATTCTCATGTGAAATTAGTGATCATCCAGTACATCATCAATGGTCTGGCCAGAGGACAGTCTTGACTGAATATTTTTGATTGTAAGACTATTCCTACTGGGTTGCATAAAAACTACACCGCTCAAATGATGTAATGATATAATAATAATTAACGGATCACTTTACTTTATAAATGTAACAATTTAAGACTTTACTAATATGTTAACTTTGACATCTCTAGTAATAATACTGTCAGAGTCACTACCACTAAAATAATAGGAATACAGCAGTGTTCCAATGGTAATCAATGTAAATTGATGGACAAGGTAAAGGAGGGCTGATAAATTGTGCAGCAATAGATAAAACTACTGTCAGTAACTGTGATTCTACAAAGAGAATGAAGGTAGATTTAAAGAACAAAGTGCCCAGTGAGTATAGGAAGAAAGTGCACCTCATAAACAGACAGGTGTGTATTCTCAGTTGCAAAGAAAACACAGTTTTTGGAAGCTGTGAACAATAAAATTTCTATTGAATTTGTAACGACTGAAAGACTTGGACTATGTCAGGAAAATTGATTTAGCAGTGAATTCTTTCAAGGTCACGCAGCTTGGATTGAGTCGCCGACAAGAAACAGTCTAAGAGCTGTCTGAGGATTCAGGAAGATGGAAGGTGATGATGATTCTGGCCCCACATCTTCGATTATAGGGAAGAGTCAGCAGGGACAGATATGGTGACCTCCAGTCTGGCCATCCTTCAGGTCTCGAGGGTTTAGAAAAGCATCTGGATCTGGGTGCTAATCTGGGGCTTATCGGCTGGTCTTTAAAAGGTTTGGCTGTGCACGGCTGTTTTACTGTATCTGTCATGGCGGCTTGAGCAGGCGTCACTCCAGGGAGCAGAACAAAGCTTGTTTTAGAGAGGGATAAAGAGGGCTGACAAAAACACATCTCAAATCGATAGTGTCCTGCTACCTTTGTGCCTTGGTGATGGGATACTCTTTCTCTTTTTACCTTACCATGGACTGCTCAACGCAATATGCATTTTGATCAAGACTGCTGAATATGGTATGACATTGGTGGCTTCATTGGAGATTGGGCCATATTCAAAAGCCATCACGATGGGCCACGCTTCAACGAGAGCCATAGTTGTCAGATAATAATACAAGTCGTCAAAGTTACGATGGCAGTTTGACCATAAAGAGGCACAGATGTAGTTAAAAGAATGAAAGGGAAAATGATAGATATCTTTTTTTCTCCCCCCACTGGGAATTGCAGTGACATTCATTCACATTTCGAGCTAACTGAGAATGATGTGTTATTTTAAAGTGGGTGCGCAGTTAAAGGCCTGTGTCCTTACAGGCAGAACCGTGACATCATTTCCAATGCTGTTTTACCCCCTTTTCTGATTCAAATGTGCCTCAGGTCATGCTGGTCAGTTTCAATTTCGGTTCGCCCTCTCAGTCCAAGATCAATACCAATCAAAGCAGTGATTGCTCTATTGTTCTCAGTAATAATACAGCTCCTTTATTGACTCCCTTCTCCATTACCGTCAGCAACCACATCTGCATCTTTCAATAGATCACTTGCCAGATAGCTATCTGGCATTTGGGCAATGAATATCTTGTTTACAGCCACTGAGTTTAAATGCAAAGTTTAGCTGTGCTTGTTTTTTTTGGGGGTTTTTTTGGTAGGCGGGGGGTGCTCTTTGTTTTTTTTTTTTTGCACATTAAAGTAACCTGAATGCCACCGTCATCTACGTGAAGAAAGCTGTCTGATGGTGTTAGGAAGTTTTTAACTTCACAAACTACTCCTGTCACCGTAGGAGCGGTCTTAATTACAAGCTTTTCCACTGGTGGCATCATCAAAATGCAGGGCACAACTTGGGATAACTGGTTCAATGTTTGTTTCAAATCTCCAATCAGCCTCCTATCTGGGTGATTCTGAATCGAAGGCATTAACTGCACAAGCACTGGGGATCTAACAGGCCGGGTTTGTGTTAATTGAATATCTGGTGACAAAACAGAAATTAATTGCGCCAGCTATGAAACAAAATCTTTTATAAGGCAGCTGCAGCAGGTAAACACAGACCTTCAAATGGGAACACATGCAAATGTGGCTTAATTCAAAGTAAAATGTGTGCATGCCTTGAGAGGTCTGGAACTTAACTAATGCTGGAACCACCACTCACTTGGGTGGATGAGAGCAAGGCAGGGGACCAACCCATTTCTTACACTTGGACACATAAGGCAAACAAGTAAATCCAAGCAGTGTTCACTAACAGATGCATTCAGAGACATAAACAAGACAGGGGATATGAGAATGTTCAAATACACATGGACTCAATCATGCAAATGAGTGTATGAATACAAATGGATAAAGAGCTAAGCTATGCATACAAAATGCACTTTAGAATGCTGGTGAACAGCCTGTCCTCTCCCCCTTCCTCTATCTACCCCTTCATCTCTCCTTTCAACAGAGCTTTTCATGACAGGCCTTGGCCTTATACCACAGGCCTACTGACATTCTTCAATTGTTTCTCAGACACCTCATCTTACATACTGTGCTTTAAAACCGCATGACTGTTTCTTTTGCAGATGCAGTGCAGTCATGAATTAGGGGACATAAAAATGAATAACAAAGTGATGCTGTCCAATAATATAAAGTTTACCATACTGAGGACACAGTGATAAGCCCCACCACCAGAAATTAAATATGACCTAAAACAATGCAAATAAAACACAACTTAAATCATTATTATTAGGCCTGGGCACATTAACGCATTATTTTCGCGTTAATGCATGATTTACCTAATACCTTCAATTATTTTAGCGCATGTTAAATGTTTATTTTGAAAGTTTGTTGTTTTTTGTGTTTTAGTGCTTGGAGCATGCATTCCTGCATCTCTGCTAGCTTTCACGATGGTCCGACGTCCCATTAGTAATTACACCAACAGGGACTTTAATAAGACTGCATTCAGATACATAGACTTTAATATGTTGTTGGTACTCCTTTGCAGCTGCTATAATTGCACTGGATTCTGAGGGGAACTTGTTTTTCTATACAAATGTATCTAGGCAAATAGCTTTGGTTTTATATTTGATTTGATTACGTTAATGTTTAAGCTGAGATTTACAGAAATATTTGAACTGCAGCTATGTAACCATGTTAAAGGGAACACTGCTGTTAAAAAGCTCCTTATTTGTTTACAGTGTTTGCAAACCAAATGTTATTGCACTTTTGTTCATACAACAGTACTTTAAAAATAAAAGCGTGCAGTACATTATATTTTTTAATTAATTAATTTAGCAAATAATAATGCAATTAATTGTGCTTAAAAATTGTAACTGCTGCCCACCATTAATTATTATACAACTAAAGTAATCAATAAAAATCAATAAATAAATACATACAAAACAATTACACATTGTTTAATCACATACACGGGCATGTACACTTTAATAATAAAATCTTTATGATGCATTTTAATAACTCTTATTAGTCAATTCATGATCAGAACTAACCAGTCACCTCCTTGGTTACTGCTGTAATTGAGTCTTAACAATGTTTCTTCTTCTTCTTCTTGTATTATTATTAGTACTATTGTTAGTGTTATTATTATTGTTATTTGGTATATCACACCATATTGCCTGGATGGTGCAAACTGTATTGTGATATAACACTGTTTGCCTTGATTACAGAAAACATTAATATATTTTCATTCACATCATCCACCCTTACCATGAATATGCTACATGTACTGAGCTGGTACTACTGTTTATGTCTTGGGGTGTGATTTTAATGTAGTATAAAGTGAGAAAAAATAGTTAGCTGTGACAAAATAGAGATGACAACATTCAGCCTGCCCCAGGAAAACAGTGCCACTACACACCTAACACTCAACAACTGCATTGATATTGAGAGAACAGCAATTGAAAAGCCCAGAAGCCTCACAAGGTTCAAGTCAGCCTATTACAGAAGGCTACAGCTGATAACCTTAAACTTGACTTGGAACATTGCATCGTCTAGCGATCCACCGCTCCAGCTTTGAGTAGAATGCTTGGCTCCATCATTTGTTTCTCTCCACTGTGAATAAATCCTTTGATTATTCTCTGCATCTCAATTAATGCTATCTTTCTCCTCAATTTTTACAATCTTTGAGGCAAAGAGTTTGCTCTTAATTGCTATTGCATTTCTGAAAATAACGCCATGGCTGATAAAACATTGGAGAAATGGGATATTAGGTTTGATACAAGAAAAAGCAAATTAATGTGCTGTCATCCTTGCATTGAAGTAAGAAAAGCGCTGACTCTTTCTGTAGTCTCCGGGGGCCAACTTCATCTTGTCTTGTGACTCTTGTTCCAGAAAATATGGGAATAATAGAAAAAATGAACACAGAAAAGAGTAGATCGGTCTACTGTATCTAATGGCATAATGCTGGCCTAAGAAAAGGTTTGGCGATAGCTAACAGAACACATACAGAAGATTTTTTTTAAATCTGACTGCAAAGAGAGTGCAGTGTGGCTGTTTTAAAAACTGGGTGTAGTTTGTCTGGGGACTTTCACTGGTCGAATAAAAAGAGCAAAAAGAGGGAGAAGGAGGGGGACAGAAGACCAGGATTCTTCCCAATTAGACCGCTCTGACGCACTGGTTCTGTCCCAGTTGGCTCCCAAAGCTTTTCTTGGCTCAACAAAGGAAAAGAACTCTACTGAAAAGGGGTCCATGTACAGAACTGTGAGGGCTCCAGCTGCTTTTCATCCTCATATTCCAACTAACGTCCAGGGATTATCAGTTCATCAGCAGCTCAACAAAAGACCTGTAGTCCAATGCAATGTCATTTGCAGTGAACATATAATCAACAGATTATCTTTGCTAAGTACACAGAGTAAATTACTCTACCAAAGGTGTCTTAACAGCGCAGCATCTCTGGGTGGGTTTTAAACCTACACCCTCCTGGCTTGGACGCCAAACATCTAAGCTTCAGCATCTTAAACTCCAATGGTCAAACATGGACAAAGCAAAAATTTATCTGTCCAGCTGCTAATTACCCCGTTGAGCCTGTAATAGCCAGGCAGCCGAGCACTCGGTACTTAACTGCTGTTTCTGAGTGTGTTCATTTAAGTGCTTCTTAAAAGTGGTCTGAAAAAATGCAGCCTGTGGGAAAAAAGAAGGGAAACCAAGACAGTGAGACCGACAGAAAGAGGGGCCATAAGTCAATGGCCTCCTGGTATCCAGGTTTCAATACAACAACAAGCACCTGAAGAGTTCTTAGATAATGGCATGGTAATATTCCACTTAGCTTGCCTTCAGTTCATGTCACTTCTGCCATTTTCTTTTGTTTGCCTTTTTCTATGACAAATTTACTGAAGCAGGTTTTGCTAATATGCTCAAAGAAACTGAACAGATTAACTCCCAAACCACCAAAATGTCAAGACTCTTACACTCTTACACTGAGCACCTGAAGAGTTTTCATACAATTGTGGGTAAATAAGCTATGAACTCAGTTGCATGCATCTGGCCTAAACTGCTGTTTTTTTACACTGATGCTGGAACAGTTCATAGCCTTCTATTCAAATTGTTATAGCAACTATGATCCAAAAAACAACAACTGATCTCAGGCCAGCTTAACGTCAGCAATTCATTTTCTGAGTGTGAACCCTAAAGTGCCTCTTGGAAAGCACCTTGGCCACTTGTTGAAAACACAAAGAACAACAGATAACCGTTTCTGATAGACGTTTTTCAGGTCAATTCTTGCTCAAAACAAGAAATCACAGAGATCAATGAGTGCATGTTGATATATAGAATCATATCAATATCACCAGATATTTACTAACAAAATCAGCTTTACTACTAAAAAATGAGAATTGAACAGACATTTAGATATGATTTATTGCAATAACTGATATTTGATGTTTATTATTACAGTGATTTGCATTTTACTGTAGGAAATGTAATCCTAAAGAAATAAATAATATATTTCTCTACAATGCTAATCCAGTGGATCCAGTAACAATTTGTAGATTTTATTAATGTTTTATGCATCAGTATTGGCAAATGTGTACTAGAAAAATATCAACTCACAATTCCCAAATCGGTGCACCCCAGCAATTTATCAATTTCACTCTTACAGATCTGTGTCGCATTTTCATGAACCAGGTAAGCGCACTTGTGCTGCATTTGAATGCTGCTGCTTCCTCTACACCAAAAAGTCACAGCATAATTATCTATGACTCATTGTGCTAAATAGCCAGTTCACTCTTACTTTTGATGCCACATTTGGTTTGATTTCATGTCATTTGAAAGGGAAAACATTTTTTTACAGTTTTAAAGTGCTTGTTTGGTGCATTAAACATTTTATGTTGTTTCTCTGACTAATAGAACATACTGCTAGTTGTATGTTTCATGTGTTAACCCACAGATGTTTTTTTTAAAAATCCTATTTATAAAAATAATGTGTAGAACAACAATATTTAAGGGTGTTGACGTAATTATAATAAAATTAATGCAAAAATGTAATAAATTAAAACACAAAAATTCCACACTGGGAACAGCTGTAAAAAAAATGAATGATCATGCACCTCTAGTTTCTGAAGATGTCTATTAAACAAATGCCTCTTGGAAGGGCCTTGATCACTCTGACAAAAAACAATGAACAATTGGAAAAAAGAAAGAAAGAAGCAACAATAGGAAGTCAGAGTGAGCACACAAGAGGGAGAGAAAGAGAGAGAGAAAGAGAGAGAGAGGGAGAGAGAGAGAGAGAGAGAGAGAGAGAACAGAGGGGCATAACACAGCGGCCTCCCGGTGTCTCCACGTTCCATGAGAACACACTCACTCTCACACCCACACGGGCCATCGCCTAGGCTCAGCTCAAAGTGCGGCGTGCGTTGATTAGGCATGACAATGAGCTGCTGCTTCCAAAAATATGCCACGCGTTCCGGAGCAGCGTGGCCACGCATGAATAAACATGATCTGTAATGGAGCTGAATGAGAATGAGGTGCTTGCTATTTTTTTTAAAGCTGATCCACCAAGAGCAGACTCGAAACCCCCTACCACCCTCCCACCCCTCCCCCCACACACCCCATCGCCTTCCAAAAAGAAGTCCCCCAGTCACAGAGCGCTGGTTTATTTTCCACACGGCTCCTGCATAATGGGGGACTATTTCATTTCTTTGATGCTGTTAGCTAAACGCTAGATCTCAATGAAATGTATTACACCTACATCTGTGCCACCCTGTTGCAGTTAAAAACACTTTTTTTCCCCAGACGATTAGTGTAACGGTCAGTGTAGTAGTTATACCATTATTTTGCCTTTCACAATACTGGCTAAGTGAAACACCTGCACTTTTGCAAACTTCTGCTAAGTGCCCTCCATGTGCAAGAGCAACTCCTTAATGCCAGAACATCAGAGGGCAGGAATGAGAGGATTAGGAAAAGGGTGAATAGACGAATGAATAGACGAATGAAGCCGTTGTTTTAAAGCAACAGTTTGGCAAAAAATCTCATTTACACTGTCCCCACTTACCCCTAATGTGGTCATTTAGCAATGACATGGTTGTGCTTGTTCAATTTTACATTGGAGGAAACAAGTAATGTAAGCATATAACTTACAGCTACTAAAAGGACCTGCTAATGTGTTTTCAGCATCATACACTGAATGGACAAATATAAAAATGGTTTTAACTGCTGCTTTAAGCTATGCAAAATATATTGTACATAACCACATGATCACAAATCCAAAAATGACATCAACAAGTCTGCTTAAGATGAATTAATTTTGTTTTAAGCAAGCATAATGAACGTCCCTCATATATATATTTTCCATTATAAACTCTCATTATTTGTTAGCTACTACCAAAGCAAACGTCACTCATCAAACATGTCTTGGGTGAGAGAATACATTAGGAATAAGGGGACAACTGTGTAAATTACATTTTTGGTTTAACTATCACTTTAAGGGGTGCAGAGTGGATGTGAGACAGCACTCTTACTGTTGGTGTCTGTGTCATCGCTGACACCCTTAGGAGGAGCGAGGCCGGCGTAGCCGACGGCAGTTCTGTACATTCGATCTGGATTACGTATTCTCTTCAGTCCTACAGGGGGCACAGCGGGGAAGGAAGAGTGAGGGGAGGTTTGCTGCAAACACACGTTCTTGGTTCACAGCACTCTTTTTTTCCTACATGAATCCTCAGAATGACCATCAACCAAAAAATCAACAACTGATCTCAGGCCAGCTTAATTTCAAGACAGCAATAACAGAATCAACAAAGCCCCTTTGGCAGCAAAATGTGCAAAAGTGCACAAGGGAAAGTTGGAACACTGCACTTTCAATCTAACGGCAGTCAAACGCACTCGTCTGAATACTGATAGCTTGATATTTCCACATGAACAGATTTATTCACTCTGTTTTGGCACAGAGATTTGGTTTTCTTGGTTGCCCATAAAATGATTGGGCAAACATGCGGCTCCACTACACTTTTCATTAAAAAAGTGTTTTAACATATTTAATGCGTGCCAGACAAGTGAAACATGATGCTGTTTTGCCAAAATGAAACAAGGCCGCTCAGTAGCGGCATTCCACAGGACTTTGCCACTGAGACATGTACAAGCAGAGCACAAGTACATTTGATTTTTGCAAGACCTGGAGGTCAGAGGGTCACTTAGAGTATCTTGTGGCTTCTGCCTAATAATGTTAATGCTGCTGTTTGAATCGCACAGTCAAAAGGATTTCACTCCATCATCGGTCTATTACGTATGCATGGAAATTAATGATCAGGTGGCTAACGGCTATATATCAGACCTCCACCTATAAGGACTATTCCTGGCGGAACAGCTTTCAAAAACAGCTGACAGGCAATCTACTCTCCAAAACAATTCAAATGACATTTCCCAGATGGAACACTGCACAAAAACCATTCAAACAGAGCTCCCACAAGAACCTTTCAATAGATTCTTTAGAGGACCAGGCGTGTAAATAAGATGTATGACTGTGAAGAATCTTAATTCTTAAATCTTAAACTCTGTATTTAGCAGTGAGTGCAGCCTACTGTCACACAAGAAAGTCTTCCTAAGCAATCCAGTTTCAAAACCAGCATCCAACAAAACTTTTAAGGGCAGATTTCAGCCTTCAGCTATTTTGTACAATTCTCTCTTTCTGGCACTCTGTTCCCCCTCTTTTGTTTGCCTATCTGGTAAGTGTTGAACGCACTATTCAATTTCTTACAAGCTGGACCCTCTAACGGCGACGGCCAGTGCATCTGCTGGATCCGCTCTACTGCGCCCCCTCTCCCTCCGGTTGGCTGAATCAATCCATGAAATCAGTTCTTTAACACAGGACTTTCAGAGTCAGGTGAAAGAAGAGATCGGTGGAGAGAGAGAGAGAGAGAGAAAGAGAGAGAGAGAGAATCCATCTTTTAATCCATAGCAGCCTCACTAAATTCAATTAGCTGAACAAAATTGCATAGCTGATTCACCCAGCACAATCTGAGGGGCAGCTCCAGTTATATCAGAGAGATGAGAAGCTGATAAGTTTTGCTATCAACAACGGGAGCTGTTTATCAAGCCGAGCACTGATCAAATTCCCCCTGGGAGTTCATTTTTACACCACACCAATTGCCTTAAGATTTCACCCTGCTGATATTCGGAGCGATGTGACTTTGATGTACAGGAGATATACGGGTTAACCGGCATCATTTCCGTCACAGGGGATGCTGGCTGCCTCTGTATATGTGGCGTAGGGCTGAACAATATTGGGAAATAAGTCACACTGCAATGTTGAGATAAAATTTCTTTTGCAATAAAAATACTACTGAAATCCATAAATGTGGTAACAAAACTACTAAATATCACCCAATGGAGCTAATCAGCAATCAAGCAATGGATTATCATTCTAACTGTGTGTTTGAAGGGGGTTAAGGACAGCAGTTTGATTTTCTGGTTATATGGAAAGAATACCATATGGCAGATATAATGCTAAATATCATTAACATTAATGAAAAATCGGGCTGGGCAGGAGAGGTCTGAAGGTTTGAAAGTTGGTTTTGACCAAAATGTTCTGCTTGTTATTTTATATAAATACTTTTACTCACAAAAAAAACCAAATAACTGGTCAGAACGACTGGTCAGAATACTCAAATCCCACAATATAACTACCCAGTGATTGGTGAGGGCTACAGTTTGTGATATGAAAGGCCAATGCCAGGACTACCAATTATTGTTCAGCCCTATGCCACATATATAATAAAGGAACAAAATATTGCATGTAGGAAAGGGCATGTGTTGGAGCGTAACAGTAGAGAACAGACATCCTTTTATTTTGCAGAGCAAAAGGAATGGTGAGTCTTAGAGCCTTTTTTGTCCATGATACGTCCCAGAGCACAGCTCTAAAAACATCTAAGGGATGAAGCGGGGTGCTGTACAAGCACATCCTTGCATGTAACCTGCCACTGCTGGCGAGAACCACTGGAGAATATGCTTCCTGTGTGAGAAAAAGAACCGGACTATGAGATCCAGGAAACCAACCAGAGCAAAAAAGACTGACGGATACAAATGTGTGACACAGTTTCCGGCTGCACAGGTCAAAAGAGGTCTCTGCAGCGATATGGCAGCTTTCTGAAGTAAAAATAGCCCGGTACCCTACTGTTCATCGACTTTCCTTAGGCTACATTATCCTGACACATTTTCCCACAGGCACATAGCGGCACACGAAAAGGCACCATTATCCAGGTTGAGCAATAGATAAATGTATACGTGTCACTAGAGCTATCGGTCATCCTTCTAAAGTTATTTTTCCCTCCCCTTACAGCTTCTGGTCGAGTCAGCTTTCGCCACTTAGGCAGCCTTTTCAACACACTCGAGCCTCAAGCCTTGAAAATCAGCCTTGCCATGTAGGAGACAGCCTGAGGCTACAAGACCTAAACAAATATGCCTCCCTCTGTCTCTGTCTCTGCAGTATGCCACTTAATGCAGAAGGCATGAGATCTATGAAGAAGACAAACCCCCCAGTCTGCAAAACACCACCCAAAACACCACCACTTTGACACAATGAGAAGACAAGCTGAGTTATCCTTCTGTAGAGAAGATGCAAGATTGATTTCAGTAGCTCAATAACGCCTCCTGGTGGACATTTCGGGAAGAAACGTCCATGGCACTTTCAAAAAACAGCTGAATGAAGCACTAAATGCTGGCAAAATGTAAGTTGTAGTGAATCCTCAATCCATGTTAAACCACAGCATGACACACTTCACATCAGCCTGATTTCTGTAAGTTAAACTTGCCATATTGCACGCAGTCAAGTTTATTTTGGGTTGAGTCATTTCTCCACATGTAAATAAAACACCAATTCATGTCAAACCCTCTCCTATTTGGGTACATGTGGAGCTCATTTGAAATTGTCTCCATCTCGTGGTGGCTTCAATCAAACACCATTAAGTTCCCCTTCCTTCCCCAGTTCATTTTTTTTATACAAATTAGCTTTCAAAACTAAGCTACTTATATAAAATATAAATCACTGAGCCAAAATGTAGTCACATTTTCAGTCACACGGTACTAAAATGTAGTGTAAGCTCTCATGTTAGAGTAAAAGACAACTTTAAATAAATTGAATAAAATCAGTGTTAGCAAAATACAGCAATGAAACAGTGTCACTGGTTTCTTCACGAGTGACAACATTTAGGCTTTAAACTACCTTCAAAATCCTTCCCCAGACCCATAACAGATTGAAGCATGACTTTATTTGTTTTTGTGCTTAAGACAAAACAGCTTCAAATAAAGAAAATAAAAAACATTTTTGCAGTGTTAGCGCTTATTTGGTCACAGTGAATGACATTTAGCCTCCATCCCACTTTATATTACCTTCAAAATCCTTCCCCAAACCCATAACATACATCCCCACTTGTATTAGTATTTGTGTTATTTAGAGAAAAAAAACTTCGAGTAAATAAAATTAAAAACAGTGTTGGCATAATACAGCAGATAAACATTAGTGTCACTGTTTGTTTACAAGTGAGCAACAACGTTTAGGCTTTAAACTACCTTCAAAATCCTTCCTCAGACTCTTAGAAGACTAAAACATACCTTTTATTAGTTTCATATCGCCTACTTACATCAGTTGGTAGGTTAGTGCTTGCAAATAAATAAGAAATAAGCGAAGAAAACTAGCTTTACCTTTCATTTTTGCTGCTTTAGTGGAATTCCAGATGAGGCGAGGATATAAAAAAAAGCTCTCTCTCGTAGCCTAAGCAACGGCTGTGGAGCCCAAAAGTGCTGCTTAGTTTTCACAGATTTACACGTTAAATATACTTAAAAACCGAAGAAAAACACACCTTACAACCTCCTCGATTTAATCAGGGCTTTGTGGGTGTGAAAAAAAAAATAAAAATCACGTTTTCTTCAGTGCATCTCTTTCCGGAGCTTAGCTACAACGTAACGGTTTGACTTTACAAACAAGACAAGCTACAAATGATGAAAAAACAAAAAACATACAAAACAACAGCAACGCGGCTTCTTGCTTTTTCACTTTTACGATACCAGCCAATGTGGAAAAACATTTGAAGAAAAAGGGGTGTGAAGGAATCCCACTTCACATCATCATTAGCAAGGTTAAGAAGAGAGAGGAAAGAAAGAGAGAGAAGGAGAGAGAGTATAGAGAGGAAAGAGACATGAGGAGAAAGAGTGAGAGAGAAAGGTAGAGAAGAGAGTGAAAGAGAGAGAGATGAGGAGAGAGAGAGGGAGAGAGGGAGAGAGAGAGGGGGAGAGAGAGGGGGGAGAGAGAGAGAGCGATGAGACGAGGAGCCCTATTTGGGCTCAGTTAGGAAAACATTGGCTTTCCTCAAACGAAGCGAATAAATGTCAGAGAGAAGATAGATATGGAGCGAGAGAGAGAGAGCGAGACAGAGATAAATAATAATAAAAAAAACAACGGAATCCTTCTGCACATTAGCCCAACTCGGTTTCTGGTTTATTTTCAACTGTTTGTATCCCCTTCTTCACCCTGGTTGACTCTGGGAAGGCTATCTAAACTGGTTTTGTAATCTCTCATCAGATATTTCTCGATAAACAGGAGATGGAGAGAGAGAGAGAGATGGAGAGATGGAGAGAGAGGGGAGGCATTAAAAATGCCTCTGGTTCCGGTGTCAGTCGGGTCCGAGCTCCGTGCCAGCTCTGTTCTGGATCCTCGGAGCTCGTAAAACGGGACCCGAGCTCGGACAACTCCGGGAAAGCAGCAATAACAACAATAATAATCCTGTTATTCCTCTCTTACCTTCCGGCTTGTTTTCGGCAGCCATTTCCCCTCCGCGCGCCACATCCTCCTCCTCCTCCTCCTCGCGACCGGTGGGGGGGAGGGGGGCGGAGTGATGGGTAGGGGGGGTGTTGGGGGGGGGACACGCGTGCACGGAGGGGGTAGTTGTAGGAGGAGGAGGGGAGTGGGGGGCAGGTGGGGCAGGTGTGTGTGTGTTTGGGGGGCGGAGTGATATGGCGGGGGAACACGCGTGCACGAAGAGGACAGTTTTAGAAGGAGGGGGCAGGTGGGGTAAGTGGAGGGGGGCACGTGTGCACGGATAGGGCAGTTTTGGGAGGAGTGAAGCACAGATGGAGTAGGACTGCGTGTGTGTGTGTGTGTGTGTTTATGGGGTGGAATGATGTGGTGGGGGGGGGGCAACTGGGGTAGTTGTGTATGTGCGTGTGTGTTTTTTTTGGTGGGGGCAGATGGCAAGCACACGCTTTTCTATTGGTCAGGAATGTATAAGTGCAATAAATGGCAGATGTGTTTGAGTGAATTTGAGAAATCTGACCCCACCCTTAAACACACACACACACACACACACACACACAAAACTCATTTTTAATACCCCTGCACGTCATTGGATGGCTATTATTTAGGGGCAATCGAGCCAATAGGCATATTCTTGGGAGGAGGGTGAGGGGAGAGAGGGCGGGGGGGTCTGCTACTCTCAGAGTGAGGGAAAGGCATGGGATGTTTGATGTTTGGTTTTTGAGACTTGCTGGAAAATATTCTGTCTCTTTATCCTCACTGATGAGAATGACATTGGCACAAGGAAGCCTTCGCTCAGGTTTTGTGAGGAAGCAACGCAGTTATGATGAATATGATGACCTTGTTTCATTTTATTTATTCCAATAGACAGCGATGAGGAACTCCTAGGACATTTCACAAGGTGGCTATTACAGCTTTCCTTTTCTAAACTGTTGGTTATTGTACACGGTTAATGATTCAGACCCTCTGAACAGTAGGCTGTGGCTGTGGTCAGCCTGTGGCACAAAAAGAAGTAATGATGTGGGTTGGAAGGTGTTGGAGGTGCAGCATGAAAAAAGGATAGGTACGGCAGGGTAATCTGGCTGCCTTTAGTGCAGTTTGAACAAAAATGTGCTTTAATTTGTTTACAGATTGTCTAAATCAACACAAATCTATGTATTAAGGCCACATGTAAAGCTCCAAAGGGTGATTGAGTTGTTGAGCGCTGTTCAGTGCTGATAAAGAAGTGGTGCTGAATGGACAGCTCCACACCTCCATAGCAAACCAAACACACTGAGCCCAGTCTGCTGCTCTTCATAACTCTCTCTTTCTGTCATTCTGTTCCCCCTAATGTAGTTTTGCTAAGTTTTGTCTGCCTTCTCTTATTGTACTTCAGGGTTAAAAGAGGACTTTATGTTTCATATTTCATATATGTTTTATATTTTATACTGTACAGACTGTTGTTTACTATAGTTTAATAGTTCGTTATTAGTTTATTATAACTGAGCAAAAAGAAATGCTGTGTAAAAAATAAACAACTCATTTTAAATAGGAAATTGAAAAAATCATAAGGCGGACTAATCTTGGATCAGATGATTCCTTATTTATTAAAATAACTTTGCAAAATCTGACCCTAGATCAGTACGCTTGCTCGTGAAGAGGTTTGTGAAAACAGACCCTATTGTTTGCCACTGTGTTCATCCACATAGTCATTTTTATAGCTCACATTAAATCATTTTGTGTACTACACTACACAGAAAAGTAATTCTGCATCTAGGATTGCTTGTTAATTTCATAGTTTTGTTTTTGTTTTGTTTTTTGCAAAATTATCCAACTTTTTGGCTAAACTATTTCTTTAATAATTCACGACCCATGATATGCATTGGTTAACACATTGTTCCAGATTTCTTCAAGCCTATGAACATTTGGATACATTGATAATATAAATAACTTTGATATTATAAATAACAAAATAAATAAACAGTGGCTTATGTCATACGGCTCTGTATGACCAAATGGCTTATATTATTCAAATATAATTATGTTTTCATGGGCAACACCTTTTCCTAATAAAGTGTCCTAGGTACTCTATTTTCATCCTCCCTCTCTTTCTCTCTCTCACTCTCTCTCTAATCCTGTTAAAGTGTGTGAGATGCCTGGTGAGTGCTGGAAAAAGTCTGCCTGCATCTTCCCATGTGTTAGCACAGCTTTAATCAAACACCAGGATCATAACCATAGCTGGTAATGTACTGTGACATTTGTAATGTGTAATTTTGTGTGCATGTGTATGTGTGTGTGTGTGGTGGGAGGAGGTTATTCCTGATATCACAGCAAATTCAATTGGTTCAAGGGAATAACGCTGAGCGCTGTTCAAAGGAGTTTTCTTCAACCAAAATGATAATGTATGACAATATGATGTATGAGAGAGGGCCTCAAATTCTGACCCCCACAAAGTTGACTCAGCTTCTCCTTCTATGGGGAAAATGTAGAAAAAAAGGTGCCTTTATTGCTCAGTTCTTCCACAAAATCCCAAAAGAGAATCTAACAGCGTTCACTTTGGGCTTGGATTTTATGCTAATGGGAGTAATAGTACTGATTCAGCATTAATTCTATTTAGCCATAAGCACATGCATATTGATAAAGGACCACAAATAAAGCAAAAAGTCTATGTTATTAAGTCAAAGAAGACCTTATAATATCCAAAAGATGGCAAAGTCATACCATATATACAAAAGTATCCAGACACTCCTTCTTATAAGCTACAGTAAAGTGCACCCATTGTTTGACACAAGCATTGAATTGCATACGCACAAACATCTTATAATCTATCTTGACCTCTAGCAGCCCAACGTGAGTCTGTGGTCACCGTGCCCTATATGTCAAGTATTGGCTTGGGGGCTATAAAGCACCACCAGCATCAATACCTCTGGGATGACTTTGGGATCAGTACCTAACATCACTAATGCTCAGTTAAAGCCTCACTGCAATAATCCTTCTAGTGTAACATCTACTATGAAGTCTTCCCAGATGACTATGGACTGATACTGCAGCAAACTGGTGGGAGGAAATTCCCTGTTAATATTTTTGAAGAAATGTTGGATAAGCATTAACTGTTGAACAAACAGTGATGACAGTTGAATTAATGGTATTAGCAGTGTTGTTGACAATCTCCTTCAAAGGAATGTACTGAATGTAAGACAAAGACAGATGTGACAGACAAAGACTAGAAGCAAGATAGATTTGATGAAAAAAAAAAGGTATACAGAAAAGACCTTCATCATCAGTCTTAAGTGGTGGAGTGCAGGCTGTTAGGGCTGTTTTTACTCCAAAGACCTTGTAAACCTTGTTGGGGTTCGTGGCCTCATGGAATTCTTGAAGAACCAGAGGTTTCAATAAAAATCTGGCACCTCTGTCAGAAAGACAATACTGGCTGGTGGTCAGATTTTTCACCAGGACAATGATCTAAAACATATGTCTAAAGGTTCATTGCCCAGAACGACACAGTCACCGTCACCCAATCTCCTGACTGAAACCCAACTGAAAATCTGTGTGGCTGAAGCTAAAGAGTCCAAAAAAAGAAAGCATGGAACCCTGGAGGCTCTGGGGAGATGTTGTATTGGTGAGTGATCTTAGATTGCTTGCTCTGTGTTCTACAAGCTTATTAAGTATTATGGGAGGAGAATCATTACTGTTTTGTTGGCAGGCCGAAGTTGCACAGAGTAGCTGATTGTACCATGTTCGCTGCGACCCAGATAAACACTGTTGCGTGACGTTACTTAACTCTGACTATGATGATTCTCAAGTCTAGTTCAGTGTTGCCAGACTGGGTGGTTTGTTTAAGAATAAAGTGCTTTGGTGGGTGTACTAAATCTGTCATGATTTTGGCAGGTTTATCTGCCTTCTCTTCACAGTTATCAGAAATTTGACTGACATTCTCTCCCGTTGAAATTTGACTGACATTCTCTCCCCGATCGGCATTCTTCGTTCTGGCACGCCAATCGGTATTCTTCACACTCACAAAGACTGGACAAGGCATGAGCCCTGTTTAGCTGCCATTACTGACTGTACTTCTGCAGAAGTCCAGTGAGAAACATATTATTACTCCTTATTTTATTGTTATTTATTTGCCTTTCTGATTGCATGAATTACTGCTTCACTTTAATGCTTCACACACACACAGACCACAAAAACATCTTTCAGGTCTTTATTGATGTTTTTTTAATGATGTTTGTCCATATTTTCTCCAATCACAGACATCATAGTATTTCACTAAAGCAAAGATGGGAGGTGCACCTACAAATCATTTAAAAAATACTTTTATGCTTTTATTTAAATTAGATTTTGGCAAAGTCCATTAGCAAGACATGGGCAGTGATTATATTGATCCTTTATTATAATATTGGTGTAAATGCTGTTATTGTTCATTTTGATTGAAATACTGACTGTTATTAATACTTGTCCTTATCATTTATCTTTGTCCAAGGATGTAGATCAATATTTTCTTCTATTATAGACATAATTATGCCACAAAGATGGTAGATGCACAAACAAATCATTAAAAATGGTTGTTGGCTTTAATTAAAATTACTTTTGACTTGCAGCGAAAAATTAAATACCTAAAATATTATTTGGCAAGGCGTGGGCAGTGATCATATTTATCAGTTTCTATAATAATTTTGTAAATGCTCTTATTGATCATTTTGATTGAAATACTGACTGTTATTTTTATCATTCGTACATATTCAAGGTATAATATCATGATTATTTATCTCTGTGGTCTTGGTGGTCTAAGACATCAGAGGGTTTTGTTTTTAGCCCTCATTAGCTAAATGAAGCTATCATACTGGATTTGTCCTTTTAGCAGTTTCCTCATGTTTTGAGGGTGTTTTCTTTACCTGTTCGGTCAGTCTTGTTTGGTTTTCGCCACACCACCATTTTTATCGGAGGAGGTATGTGAATTGAGTGTTATCAACACATTTTTTAAGCGTAAAAACATATTTTTGAGAATTAGCAAAGCTAAACTGCCAGGTCCACTCCGAGGCACAGGGTGGCAGTAGCAGAGGCCGGTGTGTTTTACCCGGCCGGGGAGGGTGGACGACATGGCAGCTGCCTTGGAAAATGAATTAGAAATAGACAACGAGGATTATTACTCGCTGCTGAACGTGAGGAGAGAGGTAAGGGTGTACTTTTACCTGTACGTGCTCCTCTCTTGACAGACACATGCATGTTGCTGCACGATGAGAGCTCCATGAATAAAAACTGATAGAGGAGTCCTTACCCTTCAGGATAGACAGACCAGCTCTGCTCCACCTGAAATACTGCTTCAGCATTTCATAGACACACAGACAGCAAAGATTTTATTTTTCATGTTTAATAATGTTTGTCCATATTTGCTCTTTGCATACCTCATAAATTGCATTGCATGACATGACATTTGACAAACGTCAATATACATACACACATTGTGTGTGTGTGTAATATATATATATATATATATATGTGTGTACTTTAATGACATTGCATTCAAATACACAGACTTTAATATAGAGGTGTGTATTTGAATGCAATCTTTTTGGACAATATTTTTGGAGTGTTTATTTTGGAATTTATTCTGTAGAGCATTTATGTGGTCAGGCACTAGAAGGTCTTGCTTGCAATCTCCGTTCCACTTAATTCAAAGGTGCTGCATCGAGTTAAAGTCAGGGCTCTATGCGGGCCAGTCCTTTCTTTCACGCTGAACTCATCCAACCATGTCTTTACGGACAGTGCTTTGTGCACTGGGACACAGTCATACTGGAATAGAAAAGGTTCTTCCCCAAACTGTGTCCACAAAGTTGGAAGCATGCCATTGTCCGAAACATCTTGTTATGCTGAGGCATTAGGTTTGCCCTGCTATGGAAGTGAGGGGCCTAGCCCAAACCCCGTTTGTCTATATACTGTATTTCAGGA
>JBBPDB010000134.1:9341348-9383016 GCA_037974465.1 Brachypetersius altus
TTTGTGCACTGGGACACAGTCATGCTGGAATAGAAAAGGTTCTTCCCCAAACTGTGTCCACAAAGTTGGAAGCATGCCGTTGTCCGAAACATCTTGTTATGCTGAGGCATTAGGTTTGCCCTGCTATGGGCCTAGCCCAAACCCCGTTTGTCTATATACTGTATTTAAGGATAGACAGTGTTTCAGGAGAGGAGTTGCTCTCTGAATAGATCAGTCCTCAGGAGGCTCTCTGGTAGTACTTGGCAGCTCATTCCATCACAAATGAGAACAGACTGGACTGGCTTTGCCCAGTGTGTTGATGAGCTTTTTGGGACGTTTAACAGATTTACACTACTGTCCAGAATGTCCCTTTGTTGACTTTAGTGAATATTTAATAATTATATCATCATTAAATTAGTTCCTTATAATATTCATTTGCAGTAAGATAAGTTAATCTCCACTGAAATATAACCATGTTGGGCAATATAGCAAAATTATTATACTTTTTCGCAATGTGCATCTCTGTAACAGGAGCAGGCAAATCCAGTGGTGCCAATTAAAAAAAAGATATTTAAATATTTCAAATTTAAATATTTTCTGCAGCATTGATCACTGCCTGCACATGCTGATGAAATACTTCATATACTCAGATAGAGCATCCCAGTGCATTTGTGTCATTTATTACATTGTCTTTTTCTTATTTAATATTCAGATTTTATTAAAATATCTGATTCCTACTCCCTTCAGGTTTTAATGTAAGGTTGCAAACAAGCATGTGGGAAATCATAATCTTATAAAACGACACAGTTGAAATATTTATAATGCTTTATCGGTTACACCCAGACTCCTAGTTTGGGTCTTGGCCAATGATTTGCTGATGGCAAGTGAGAACACCATGGAGGCTGGTGACACAACTTCAAATATCACTGACCTCTTTCCAATGCTTTCTTTTGCTACTGTATTGTATTCAGTGTTTTGATTCATATTTAGAAATTGAAACTTATCATAAATCTGCGCAGGATGCCACTCTTAAGTTGTTTTAAAACCAAATTTCTGCTTTAGCACCATAGTAGTTGCATCATAAAAATATACAATAAATGGATAAATTGACACTACATAAGGGTATTAAGTGTGCCCTTTTTTTGAACAGAATAGAACTGATCCGTGTATGTGTGTGTTAGTGGGTGCAGTTTTACCTTTGCTCTGTACGTTGTTCTGATAAAGCAGCTGTATTGTTGATGCCCAGGCGAGCCAGGAGGAGCTGAAGTCCTCGTACCGGCGGCTCTGCATGCTCTACCACCCGGACAAGCACAGAGATCCTGAACTCAAGAGGCAGGCCGAGCAGCTGTTCAACCTCGTTCACCAAGCCTATGAAGGTAACTCACACTTGCACTTGTCCTGCTGATGTGACCCCTAGTGTGCTGGGACTGAACTGCCTTGTCTTTCAGATCAACACTCAGTATCCATCTCTGCTTAGTCCTTAGTGACCCACAGTCTCGAGCCATTTATGACATTTTTGGGAAGAAAGGGCTGGAGGTGGAAGGATGGGAGGTAAGATCTGTTAAGGTCAAGCCTGCATTCACTATTATTAATTATACCAAGATTTTGGATCACTTATTATATTCATAGTAGTGTTTAGTATTTTCTAAATGATACAATTGAACAAATACATTGTAATTGTAATTATAAATTAAACTCCATAAATGTATTTTTGAAAGCATTATTTAATATTTCAAATATGTATTGTATGAGAACAAGAAGTTGTTCACTGATAATGATATGGTATGTGGTTGTTTTAAAATGTTTAGAGTCATTTGAAGATTCATTTGTCCTTTCCTTCTAAACAACTTCATCATCAGAGGGTTCGCTACTAATTATTTGAGACCTGTGATTTCCCTCAAAATTTATTCATATCCATATTCATATGAATTCATATGTGTGTAATTCATAATATAAATGTATTAATTCATAAATCATCCATCTGTAACTCCTTTTTTATGAGAGAAACTGATTCCAAACTTTTGACCTGTATTGTAAATAGCGGTGAATAGCAGCCTTTTGAGTCTGTCACTTTTAGATGGTGGAGAGGAAAAAGACCCCTGCAGAGATCAGGGAGGAGTATGAGCGCCTGCAGAGGGAGAGGGACGAGAGGAGGCTTCAGCAAAGGACTAATCCCAAGGTAGCTCACACTGCTCTGCTTTGATTAAAGCACTTCAAAGTTGGGCCTGTGGCATAACAGAGTTCACGTGGTTCACAACTGGTTTAGAAAAGATCAATTAATGATCAAGCCGGTGAGAGGTGGGGGCTGAGATGGTCTGTCCTTGGTTCAGTGCTACAAAGGAATAGATGTCACCATGACCTAGACCATCCAGCTGTGTTCTTGAAATCTTCTAATGAGGCCAATAGAAAAGATACACTGTATGGACAAAAGTATGTGGACACCTGACCATCACACCTCTATAAGCTTATTGGATATTCCAAGTCTAAACAGCGGGCATTAATATGGAGTTGCCTCCCTCCCCTTTGTGGCAATAATAATTGCCACAGGACTTTGGAGTGTGTCTATTGGAAATTTGTGCTTATTCAGGAGAGAGAAGAAAGCCAGGTTCACAATCAGCAGTTTCTACTTCTTCCCTTAGGTGTTGAGTTGGGAAAATGTCAAGACCAAATTCAAATTTAGCTTTTTTTAGTTTAGTGTTGGAGCTAGGATAGCACTTGGATGTAACAAACACAAAATCAGTAGTCAAACATATTGTTTCTGCAAAAATGCCTCTCTTAATCCATTTAGAGAGTATCCGACAGCATTTGTTCTGTATAAAGCCCAAAGTAAGTCATAATATGTCCTTGAATCACATTCACACCATTTGTCTTCAAATATTTTGTGCACATCATCAAATCTTGGGTGAAGTCATGCTAGAACAGGAAACCCTTCCTCAAACTGTTCGCACAAAGTCTATAATTGTGTCATTTCTTTGTGTGCTGTAGAATTAACCTTCACTTGAAACAGTAGGTCCACCCCCAAATCTTGACAGTCAAACTAAACGTTGCTGTTGGCACTGTGCATTCCGTTGAGTAGTGTTCTGCAGGTTCATCTATCAGGCTGCCGGAAAGTGAAGTGTGATTCACCACTCCAGAGAACATATCTCCATTTCTCCAGAGTCCAGTAGCAGCATGCGTAATAGGGGTCTTAGGCTTGTTTACAGCTGCTGGGCCATCAAAAACTTTCATGAAGATCCTCATGTGCAGTTCATGTGCTGATGTTGCTTCCATGCCACTGTTTCACTCTCTTTAAGCTTCAGTACAAATGCAGCTGGATGCAGTTTGAGTGGATTGAAAGATACATTTTCACAGAAACATGTTTTGTTATGAATGTCTGCCTAGGCTCTAGTACTAAACTAAAGAAGCAACATTTAATTTGGTCTTGACTTATTGACTACTTCTGTGGTAAATAGAAAACAATTCCTCTAGGATTGTTGAGATAAGACAGTTGTAGTGGATTATGCTACACAAGGATCTCTTGCATAGAAAGGGATACTCTGAATCCAGTGCTTGCAAAAGTATTCACCCCCTTGGCATCCTCTCTGTTTTTCCACTTTACAACCTGGAATTTAATTTTAATATGATTTTAAGTGATGGAACTAGAAAACAAGCTACAGATGAATGAAGTTAAAAGAGGAATAAAAACCTGTTTTAAATAATTCTTAAAAATGTAAAATTGAAAAGCGGTGCATGCAAATGTTTTCACTCCCTTTGCTTTGAAGCCCCAACCCTCGAAAGGCACTTAATTCGTTAAATAATATCCACCTGTGAGCAATCTATGAAAGGGCTGCTATCAAGCAAGTGACAGCTTAAAGATCGAGGAACACAGAACAGAGACAAAGTTGTGAGAAGTACAGATCAGGGTTGGGTTATAAAAAAAATATCACAAACCCTGAACATCCCAAAGAGTTCCATTAAATCTATTATTAGAAAATGGAAAGGTTATGGCACCACAGTAAACCTGCCAAGAAAGGGTCGTCCACCAAAACTCACAGACTGGGAAAGGAGGGCATTAATCAGAGCAGCAACCAAGAGGTCAAAGATAACCCTGAAGGACCCTGTATTGGAAACTCCCCAAACATGTAGAAAAAGATGCTGTGGTCAGAAAATAGAACACTATGTCTGGCACAAACACCCCTCATCATGCTGAGAACACCATCCTCACAGTAAAGCATCGTAGGGGCAGCATCATGCAGTGCAGTGGGGACGAAACTGGTCAGAACTGAAGGAAAGATGTATGGCACAAAATATAGAGAAATTCTTGAGGGAAATCACTTCGAGTCTTCCAGAGATTTGAGGCAGGGATGGAGGTTCACCTTCCAGAAGGACAACAACCCTAAACACAGTGCTAAAGCAACACTCCAGTTGTTTAAAGAAAAACAGGTAAATGTCCTGGAATGGCCCAGTCAAAGCCCAGACCTCAATCCAATTGAGAAGCTCTGGGATGATTTAAAGATTGCTGTGCGCAATAGACGTACATCTAACTTGAAGGAGCTAAATCAATTTTGCTCTGAAAAATGCCAAAAATACCAGTGTCTAGATTGTAGAGATGTACACAAAGAGACTTGTCACTGTAATCACTGCAAAGGGTGGCTGTACAAACCGCTCAGGTTTTCTTTTCTTGTCTTATTTCTTGTTTGTTTCACAATAAAAGAAATGATTTGCATCTGCAAAGTGGTTGCTGTGTTGTGTAAATGAAAAGATACAAACCCCCCCAAAATTCATTTTAAATTCCAGGTTGTCAGGAAATAAGAGACAATGCCAGGGGGAGAATGAATACTTTTGCAAGGCACTGTATTTACATTTAGATTTATAGCATTTGGCAGACTCTCTTATCCATAGCGATGTACATCTGTGCTTTATAGTCCACAAGAAAACACGTCCCTCATACTAGTAAAGTAGACTTAAAATTTAGAGCTGCTAGAAGACTTAAGAGTCTAGCAGAGATAAAGTGGCACAAAGCTGTTTAGATGTGTGCAGTGTGGTTTTATTGAAAGGGGAAATCTTCTAATATATGTGTGTCTTGCAGCTGTGGTTGAATTCACCACCTTTTGTCAAAACTGGGTTAAAGGAACCACATGAAAAATGATTGTATGTCTACGACACACTTAGTGGTAAGAGTAGCAGCAGACCAAAGACAGACAAACCTGAAATATGAAAGTCATGTGTTTAATTTCTCATCGAAATGTAGTCCAAAAACTCCAAAACACTCTTGTGTGTGTGATCAGATAAGACCCTTGTAGAGGACTAACTTCATCATCCACAGCTGCAAGACACACGCATATTAGACTTCCCCTTTAAATAGTACCACACTGCAGACATTTAAACGGCGATGTTAGCTTTGGAAAACTTCAGGTTGTAGATAATATCTGTTTATACCACAGGCTTGATTGACTGAGAAGCAATCTACCCGTGCAGTTTGTGATAAAGTTAGGGGATCTTTGCTTTACTTGTGTCTAGTTCTTGCAGAACTATTGTAAAATAGCAGTAGAGCACAGCCCTGTAACCAAATCCGAGTCACATTATCATTCACAGTAACCCCCTTTTGTGTTCTGTTGTTATTTATAGCACCTATGAAGTACAATGAGGTAGAAACGCCTTCAGAAATTTGAACAGGCTCATTATAGTCAATACAGATGCATTAACATAGAATAGATCAGCTCCAATAACCAGTCCTTCAGATCAGAAGGGGACATATTGGGTGTCGTCCTCATGTTGGTTCAAACATCTGAGAGAGTAACAGTACGTGTGGTTCATTATGTAACTACTCTTCCTTACCCTTTGTTTATTCAGGGGACCATAAGCGTAGGCATAGATGCCACAGACCTGTTTGACCGCTATGAGGAGGACTTTGAGGAAATGCCAGGTGGGGGGTTCCCCCACATTGAGATCAACAGGATGCACATATCACAGTCTATTGAGGTAAACAAAGCCATATGAGTGTATATACACAGTACATGCTTGATGTATGCTGAGCCACATGGTTATTATAGAGCACAGACTGACCCTGTATTTATTATATACTATAACATATATTCTAGGCCCCCTTAACCAATACAGACACAGCTGTCCTCTCAGGCTCTCTGACCACACACAACGGTAATGGCGGAGGAAATATCAACCTGTGTTTGCGACGGGTCACCTCTACAAGGGGCTGGGGAGAGGTGGGATTCTATCATGCCCATATTTCATTTAAAGATAAGAGCTGTTATCTGCCGTTGTCTGACTTATCTCGTTTTATCTCATGGCTGTATGTTCAGCTCGAGTTTGGAGCGGGAGACATCCGAGGACCTCTTTTTGGAATGAAAGTCTTCCGGAATGTTACCGCACGCTGGTGTGTGAACGTTTTGTTGGTTTCTTTTTTATTTGTTTTTTTTTCCTTGTATGAACAAATAGAATATTTTGATAAAATCCTTTAAAGAAATAAAAAATTAAATAACAAACTGATGAACTCTCCAGACTTATCTCTCTAGACTTCTCATAATTATTTCCTTAATTAGAATTAACAAAAAAAATAAAAAATTACTATGTTATTGTAATAGTATGGATTATTTATTAATGCTAGCATCTTCCCTACTACTGTGGTTTTGTTCTAGACAACATTGATGCCTTGGTGCCTTCATGTCTTTTTGTTGCTGTATGTTTATGTGCCTGCTAGCTTTGTGACTGCCCAGTGTGGGATGCAGTTTTCGTCTCGTGGCGTGCGGCCCAGTGCAAGCACAATGATGGCGCGACACCTGGACCAGAATACGATGGGTTACTTGCAGTGGCGCTGGGGCAGTGAATCCGCCATGACCACCAGCATTGTACGAGACACTAAGACCAGCCATTTCACCATGGCCCTACAGGTGAGCAACAGACACTGGATTATGGCCATATCTTACAAGGTGAGAAAAAAGCAAGAATGGGGTAAAATTACCTCACTGTTATTCTTTCTTGCGCAGCTTGGAGTGCCTCATTCTTACCTGATGATGAGCTATCAGTACAAATTCCAGGATGAAGACCAAACCAAGGTCAAGGGCTCAGTCAAGTAGGCCTGATCCACTGCTATTGCTTTATAGTAATGTGAAATTAAGTGTTGGCACTGGACAAACATAAAATATATAGACCACTGGAAGTCTAGGACTGGGTATTTGGAATGCCTTTTAGAAACCAGTTAATAAAAACTCACATGTTGAGGCACAGTTTCAGATCCTCCACTGATCATCCTGCTTTCCTGCTCCAGGACTGGCTTCTTTGGTACGGTGGTGGAATATGGTGCCGAGAGGAAGATAAGCAGGCACAGTGTGCTATCAGCAACAGTAAGCATCGGTGTACCCCAAGGAGTTTCCCTCAAAATCAGGTTGGACAATCAATTTCAATCTATTTCTTCTTTCATGTTTGAATCCCAGTAGTGCCGCGTGCTAGATGCTGGGCTACGAGGATGCAATTTATTGCTAGATAAATAATTCTGCTAGACATTGTGATTGTTTTGTAGTTTAAAGCTGGTACCCAAGTACCCAAATTCAGTCCTGTTGCAGTTTCCCTGCTCAGGCACTCCAGGCTATACTCCCCTGTTAATTGCTAAGTTTAGTGAGTGTGTTAGAGGTGTACTGGACACAGGCACAGCTACTTTAGCTACCCTCAGGCACCCCAACTTTAAAGGAATGGTTTGGTGGAAAATCAGATTTACACACTTTTCCTTTCACCCCAGATGCAATCAATGAGCCAAGATATGTTTGGAATCCAGATTTCCTTCTTTAGTTTAGAACTGGAGCTTCAGGCCTAACATTGCCAACAAACGCTAGAAATCAATAATCGCCCAAATTGTTTCCTTTGCAACATTCCAAAACTTCTCTTGACCCACTCAAACTGCATCCAGCATTAAGGCAGCGCAGACTGCTTGATAAATCACCAGACAGCAGGGGATGCATTTGCTGCTTGTGTAGTTATAGTCAGAGTCTGACTTGTTGACTTTCTTTGCTTTCTCCAGGTTGAACAGGGCCAGTCAAACCTACCTCTTCCCCATCCACCTGACAGACCAAGTCCTTCCTAGTGCTGTGTTTTATGCCACTGTGGGCCCCCTGGTCATCTATTTTGCAGTCCAGAAACTTATAATCACTCCCTATGTACGTGCCCAGAAAGAACAGTAAGTTTGTCTCTATATACTGTGCTGTAATCAGATCATTTAAATGCTGATGGCATTAATCCCAGGTATGTAATCATTTACATATGTGTCTGTGAATGCATCTAGGGAACTTGAGAAGCACAGAGTTGACTCTGCTTCAGATATTGCCAAGAAGAGGCAGGAGGCAGAATCTGCAGTGAGTGTTTGCTAAGACTATGGTTACAGTTTTGAATTTTTGCAAAATTAGTCTTAATTCTTGCAAAAAATGGTTTTGCTGCATGGTGGGTTATTATAGGTGGTGCTGATGCAAGAGTCAGTGCGGAGAATCATTGAGGCAGAGGAGTCCAAAATGGGTGAGTTGTGTTCAGAGAAACCTTCATCAACCTTCAGAATCACTGAAATTCTTAGGTTCCTGGCAAAAGAACTTAAGGATTATTGTTTGTTTCATGCTGTGAAAGGACCACAATAACAGCAGTGCATACATGATGAATTCACTACATCCTAAAGTACCCCTTTTGGCATAAAAGTTCAATCAAATGTAACTAACACAACTTTCCACTTAACCCAGATGTAGTCGATCAGCCAAGTTTGGAGTCCAGATTTTTGTAAGTGTGGTTTAGAACTGTGAGTTAACAATACCTTTAAGGCAGAACATTTTCTCTATTTTTTTATTTTCTTCACAACATAATAGTAACAGTTATAGTATTGTTTGTGTATATATCACTCAATTCACTCTACAAAGCCTCAAGAACAAGAGCGGGTGGAAGACACTGGGCCGAAAAATGAAGCAAAGTAATAAAACACATTTTGTAATGTACTGTATGTGTTTTCTCAGGTCTTATCATTTTAAATGCCTGGTATGGCAAGTTTGTGACTGACAACAGCCAGAAACAGGAACGGTCAAAGGTCATTGATGTGACAGTTCCCCTGCAGTGCCTGGTGAAGGATTCCAAACTCATCCTCACTGAGGCTTCAAAGGTCAGATCCACGACAACCATCTTGCCCTCAGTACTGTTTAATCATCTAGTGACAATAACACAATCAGCCTTGGAGCCCCTTTTCCTTATAATTGATCTTATCTTTTGCCTCTCAGGCTGGTTTGCCTGGATTCTATGACCCGTGTGTCGGCGAGGAAAAGAGTCTGAAGCTTCTGTATCAGTTCCGGGGTGTAATGCACCAAGTGCTGTCTGGAGACACTGAAGCCCTCAGGATACCCAAGCAGTGTAAGTATGGCAAAGCAAAACGCAGTATTAGAGGTAGGCAATGGGAGAAAGCTAGGCAGGGTGCATTTAAGCACTTTGTCATAGAAGGCTATTCCAAGTAGAAAGATTTCTACAGAGAAATGCAGCGATCTTCCCATTTTCCTGGACTACCAGAGGATCATTCATGGGCTCAACACTAACTGGGTCATGAGTGTTAATAGTATCCACAATAAGCTCAGAAAAGGTCCCATTTACCCTAATATTGCTTATATTGCTGGCAGTGTGTAAGTTTTTCTGTTTTTCCATTTCATCTCATTCATTGAACAGCTCACAGAATAGATGCAGAGACATAGGAGTCTTCTCCACAGCACGAATGGATCCAGCAGACAGATGTTCAGAAAGCACACATGAAAGGACAAACTGATGGCAGAATGAAGAGAACTCTGAGAACGGTCCACTTCATTTCGTCTCATGTTGCTAAGTATTTGTAACCCCTGCCCTCCTTTTCTTTAGCCTGTAACCCACAACATATAGTTGGTCAGAAGATCATAGAGCAGCATTCTGGGACAGTTTCAGTCTAGCCATTGTATTCCTCAACTGGAGTGTGGAGCGATACCTCCCCATTGTTTGCTCCCTGCTCATTGTGATGTCTGTCAGACGGGCCACTTGGCTCATTCACAGCCCCCTCAATGGGAGTGATGTAACTCGAGAGTTGTGCAAATGACTGTGATCTAAAGACCCAGTTGTGTGGCCTAAAGTAGGCAATCCAAAATGTGATAAGGTGGTTATTGCACTGTATAATAATAAAGCTATGCATAAAGGGAACCCTCAGATTTAGATATATCTGCCAGTATTTCTGGATGCGGGATACTGCATAGCTTCTGATGTGGTCACAGGCCATAACTGACATTTATTTATTGTTGAAAATGTGTCTGTGTATGTGTGTGTAAACTGTATTAAGGGAAGGACAAACTATAGTTCACTGTGCCTCTAAGTACTGTAGCACCAAACTTGATAACACTCCGTAATTCGGCCGCTCTGCCATGGCCTGGCCCTGTTGGAGGCTTTTGGTAGTAGGGCTGGCTGATATAATATGTAGTAATAAAATCTTAATACTAATATTCCTTTCATATTAAATACAGGTCAAGTTAAATGTGTTTATATAGCGCTTTTTACAACTGATGTTGTCTCAATGCAGCTTTACAGAATCCGGGTGATAATTTGAAGACCAGCTTGCATCACTTTGACCAAATTTATTTAACACAGTTGGTGTAGAAAATAATTTTATGTTGTTGCTTTGTTGTCTGAAATGAAGATTTCCCAATTTCTCTAATTGTACTTATTTAAAGAAACAGCATCCAAATGAGAGATATGATAGCAACAGCAACAAAAAAAAATGTAGAAAAAGGATCACCCCTCGTGTTAGTACATTGTAGGGCTGCACGATATTAGGAAAACATGCGATATGCGATAATGTTGCTGAGTGTTGCGATGGCGATATCACATGCAATAAGTAAGTAAAAACTTGGCCTTTATAGTGTTAATGTTTTTCTGCTTTGGATTTGCTGGTAACAGACTCTGACTAGTCTATGCAGAAAAAAATGTTTTGTTTTTTTTTAAAGAATTTAAAACTTAAACAGAGCATTTAATGCCTCCCATAAAACATTTGAACCATTGAACATTGTTGAAAAAAAATCTCAAAATATTTTTTCAAATAATTTTAAATCTTAAATAAATGTAAACATAATTTCAATTATAGTAAGTTCTTAGCCAGAAAAAAATAGCATAAGGAACAGTCTATAGCACAGAAGATGACGAATACTGCCCAGTGATTTTTTTTTTTGCCCTCTTCTCTGAGGCACTGGGTGAAGAGTTTTGGAAAGACACCATCTATTGCAGTTCAGTCAGCCTTTTGCGCTATGTATAATTTTTCGCGGTATGTATATTGCGCGTGTTGATATTGCGATGACAGTAAATTTGCGATATATTGTGCAGCCCTAGTACATTGTGTTTCCAAATTTTGCTTTAATTACTGCCTTAAGTCTGCTTGGATCCTTCTCTACTAACTTTGCACATCTAGACTGTGCAGTATTAGCCCACTCCTCCTTACTGAACTGTTCCTGGTCAAATTAGATGGTGACTATTGGTGAAGTCTTCAAGTCATTGCTCAGATTCTCAGTAGGGTTTCAGTCTGGGCACTGACTAGACCATTGACAACTTTCTGACAGGGGGCAGTAGGTTTTCCTCAAGAATTTGATGGTATTTTGCCCCACCCATTTTTCCCAGTGCCCAAGTTCTGTCACTGACCAAAATGCTCCCAGCGTACAAGAAAAAGGTTGTGATTGGTTAGTATCAGGTGAAAATCATATATTGTACAGCCCTAGTTGGTTTACAGAAGATTTCCTTGGGTTGAAAACAAAATAAGGATATCTAAACTCCTAGCATTTGTAATTGGGTGTTAGAGTAAGGTGTAAAAGAAGCAATGTCACAACAAGGGAAATCGTAGAGTGGAGCAATCGGACTAAATAAAACTGGTTTTAAAATAAAAGTTATTTCAAAGGAAATGTTTAGGATGTGGAGAGAGTGAAGCTTCACATCAGTGATACTGCATTATGTTTTATCTTTAAAAAAAAAAATCATTGTCTGTATTTGTTTGAATGGGATTACATTACAAACCGGCTTGTCTGGGTGGGAAACAAGCTGGTTTGCCGCTGCAGAATCTAAAATCTTGTGGTGCTTGTCATAACCATCCACTTTCCCTATTTAATCATTTGTCATTTTGAACAGATAATTGAGTACAGCAGGCTGATATTTGTTCCCTATCCAGGGGGTCCTTGAGTTACAACAGTCTATAACGTTTTGAGTTTACAACGCTCACTCCCACTCGACTTACACTGTTAGCCTCGTACATTCGGACTACGTGGGAGAACTAATACGGTTGCGCACGGTGGAAGAATAACGCTGTATTTCCATTTTCTGTGGCTTAGTTGTGTTTTTATGTTACAGCTGTTGGAATCGGTAAGTGACGGAGGGTGTATTTCGACTGTCAGTGTTTCACAAATGGAGCTAAAGTCACGCTTTGAGAATGATTTGTTGGTTTGTATAGCATTAATCAACACACTGGAAGTCGCATTCCAAGTTTCATTTTGTTTATATATGTTTCAAATGTGACCTGTGTACGTATAATGTTGTGTAAATGTGCCATTCGCCAGTTCATCTGTTATTTTAGCCATTTTTTAGTCATCTCAAGTAGATTATATTTGTGGTTACCATATTTATTTTGATCAGTCATGACTGGTTCAAAAATAAGCTATCCAGTCATGTCGGATCATCCCTTGTGACAACCGAAGATAAGCTGGGCTGGCAGCCTATGAGGAAGGAGTTGCAGTTTAGGATTTGCTTTACTGGTTGACAAAAATGAGGGGCCATTTCTGCCCCTCTGCCTGAGCATAAAGAGGTCTATAATAGTTTCCTTAATGTTTTCTATTCGCTGTACCCAGGGACAATCTTTGTGCAATAAACCTCAGAAAACTAGGCATAGGAACATTTTTTTTGTTTTAGAATTTCTCAAACTTACAACCTAAAACTGGTAGGGATGGTTTTCCAGGCCTAATGGACTAAAATAGATTTTCTATGGACAATCCACATTGAGAATGGTCCTAGAGTGTAAACCCACGAATTGGGTTGATCTATATTTGGACACCTGCCCCTTACGTCCAGTGGAGTAACTACTAAAATAGGAGAGATAAATATACTAAATACCAAAGTCAAAACACTCCTTTGGCACACCGAGTTCTCCTTGCATGCATGCTTACATCTTTCTGTATCATCCCTCTGTGTAATTCACCTTTATACCGAATGCTGAACTCAACCCAGAATGTTTTTATTCCTGATTAAACCTCTCCATGGTAACATTCCTAACTGTATTGCAACGTTATCTTGACAGACGTTCATGTACAAATGTTGTAGACTTAAACAGTAAGTTAAACATTAAAATGTGACAAATTCCACATCGTCTGACCAGTGACTTGTCATTGAAATTTCACACTAATCATGTAAAATTTAATTTAAAACAATATCACCCATACCTCAAAGAGAACTACCATTAAATTCTCATTGGCTCTTTATTTACATCAGTTTCACAGAAACATTTTCTCTCTTGCTCTTTCTGGCCCCAGTGTTCCCTTCTATAAGCTTAACAGTGAGTCCCTTTAAGTCTGCCAAGTCTGACAAATTCCCCATCGAACCAAAGGGTTGAACTACCCAAGATAAAATATACAGACAGAACACAGTATGATTGTACAAAAAAAAAGAAAAATGTACAGCAACCATTATTTAAAATCCTCGATATTGGGGGAGACAAATGGTTAGCAAATGCAAGCTTATTAATGCAAGAAAACGTAAAACGAAACATGACTTTCTTCCCAAGCACAAAGCTACAGCACAGTAGCCTGGGCATACTAAACATAAAATAAATTAAAGTGTCTCAGAAGACACACCTTAACCATTGTGGAGTAACTTTCCACTGACTCGGTATAAAGAGAATCATAAAAACACTGGACATTATGAGGAGCACTGATGAGGGAAATCAACTTTGGTACATTGAAATCACATGTACTGCAGGTGAGGATTAAACTGTGCAAAAGTTCTGAACACAAGAGTGGTTACACTACATATTGTGGTAGCCAACACTCTTACACAAGTTAACACGTTTCATGGTGTGCATTTCAAAGCATGGTCCAGAACCGGGGGGCAAAACTGCACATCTAAGCACATCTATAAATACTAACTGTATTTCTGACCATTTCCCCAAAGTAATTCAAGTTCAAAACCATAACATAAATCAGTAAGTTGGACTCCAGGCGGTATGCTGCTTATCTGTGTTACCCATTTCACATTCATCAGGCATCATTAAAAACTACAGATGAAAATGAGGAAATGCATTATAGGTAATGCAGATGCAAAAAAACAGTTGTGTCAAACTCCAGTTCAGAGTATATATATATAAAATTGAACATAACCTCAACTTGTCAACATCTTTCTGATCTATGAATACACTGAATGGGATATGGTTAAAGTGGCAGAGCATTAAGCTAAGCTGTGGCCATCTAGGACTGGAGTTTGACGCCTGCCCCACAACAACCATGGGGGAGTAAAACTTTAAAGGCATGCAGGAACAGCGTTCTTTAAAATATAAAACAATATTGACTGAAGCACAATAAAAAGATTTCAATTAGTTCTACAGGATGGAACGATACTACTACAAACAACAAGGCTCTGTGTGTGTCTCTTTGCTTAATCAGACTAGAGAACATGGGGTTGGCCATGTAAAATCAAAATGCTCAGTCCAAGTAAAAATTACACTAGAACTCTGCCAACCATATGGGATTTCATATGAGCAGCAAATACTTGGGGAATGTGAGTGGCAGCAAGCTCAACGAGATTCAGCATATGCCGGCAAAACGTTCTTCCCTTCGAAGCAAGGACAAGGCGAGTTCCCTTCAAGCCAAACAGCTGGGCCATACATCTAGTTGAAAAATCTTACAGAAATAATAACAGAGCTATGTGTCTTCATACACTACCATGGAAGATAAGCCATGAAAAATTAGCTCTACCTGAAAGCTGCAAAATAAAAACATTTACTGTGCCGAGCCCTATTCCTGGCATCTTAGATAATATCTGCCAAGCATGCCAGTTTGAATGTTAGCTTGTCATCAAAATGTATGAGAAGACAGAACAAAGGCATGTACCACTTTCAACAACAAAATGTCTTGATAAGCAAAGAAAAGGATGTCTACATAAAACATGGAACGACATGAAAATGAGCTTTCAAAAATAGCATGGCAATCAACAGGGAAATTTCCAAGGCTTTGTTAACCAATAACAGACAAAAATCACTGAGGGTGATGCCTTTAAGCCTGAAAGCATTTAGGGAAGACACCTGAGGGTAACGACGTGTTCTTAATAATACAGCTTCTACTTGAGTGATAAATAAAGAGCTAGGAGGAGTCCAGTTAGCATTTTGAAACACTGCATTCTTAACGAATTATGAAGGGAGGGGGTGTTTTATTCAAAAATTTCAAAAACAGTATGCTAACATATTAGCATATTTTGACTACAACTCTATAGTGCTTTATTCCTCAAGAATTCGGGGACTCAAGAAAGATCCACATGGAAATACAAGTTGACAACTCTAAATTAACACTTAAACATACTTTTGAAAGCTATGGGTATAAAAGGGTCTCTCCGACTCTCCCTTTTCTTAAAAAAGTGCAATCCACCAGTCTCTCCAATTCCCAAATAATACTCCTATTCTGCAATGTACCGCCAAGACAACGTCCACTCCAAATATCTGAAGTCTGTAACTGTACGGTAGACTCTCCTCTTTAACACATCACCCAGGTTTTGATTGCCTTATGCACACATGTAGGAAGGTGGAGAAATTTATATATATATATATATATATATATATATATATATAAAACTCAATGTTTAATAAATCACAGAGCCCTTCCTCTTCTGTATGCCTCTTTGTCTTTAATGGAGTCTATACGTTGGGAGGGGCATGGGTGAGGTCAGTCTAGGAGATGTTTTCGAGACCCCATGCGTGAACGATTGGAGCGGCGAATGTCAAACTTTGAGTCTTTGCACTGCTGGCAGGTGTATGTCTCAGGGACGTTGGACTTGCGAATTTTGGCACAGGAAAGGTGGATCCAGGTGTTACACTGGTTACACTCGATCATTGCCCTTCCTGCAAAGGGCTTCATACAGAAACAAGTCACCAGATCCCAGGAATCATCATCTGCAATCAAAGAAAACAGGTTCAAAACATGCACTTATGCCAGAAGTGGGGGTGAAAGTGTTCCACTTATTTTATGTATTATCTTGTCAGATCTTATTGCATATGACCCATGTATCTTACCTGAATCAACCATGATATCCTCATCGTCTGCAGAGCCGTCCTCGTCACGGAACACTACCTGCTTTCCCTGGCGGATCACTGTCCTTGTGCCAGGTAAGCCTTCTAGCTTCATAACCACTGCCTCGCCCTCAGGGAGCACCACCCTCTCCCGACTTTCAGACATGGACTCTGGGTCTGAGCTGGCAGGAGAATGCCAGGGATGCTCCATCTCTGGCTCCTCTTTGCAGGTGCTTGTACCTGGCAGGGAGGTTACGTTGTGGTGAGGTGACCGCTTCATGTCCATGTATGAAGATGGCGTGGGGATGCTGAGGTAATCCTCTGGCTCCTCCTTGATGGTCCGGCTGATGCCAGAGATGTCTGTCCCTGCGCGGGACGGAAATGGCGATATTGAGGAGTCAGGCTCATTACCCTTGCTCTTTTCTGGCTTCTTTTTCTTTTTCTTGACTTTGTCAGCTTTCTTGCGTCCCTCCAGAAGGAGGCCTGTTGGTTTGGGGCGCCTCTGGAACTCTGGGTCTTCGGCAATTGGCCTCTGGAACCCAGTGAAGCTCTTTCGGCTTTTGGGTGGAGGCTCATCCGGTGAGGGAAGGCCGCAGCCCAGGCGTGAGCTGTCCCATCCATCACTGTCCGCAGTGCTGCCTGTGCTGTTGGGGGGGCTGGAACTGCTCCTTAGGTGCGCCTCCTGCAGACAATAAGTCAACCAGGGTTTAGCCACCATGCTCACTAAGACACATTGAAATCAACTCACCTGGTCACCGCTTTTCTACCAAAAAGGAGTGTAAAAATGCAACAATTTGAATTAACCATTTCTACCAGAAAAACCAGGGGGGGGTTTCCAGTTATTTTATGTATTATCATGTCAGATCTTACTGCATATGACCCAAATTGCGGTTATGTCAGATGTATACACCCCTGGTGCGAACACATTCTAAAACATCTTTATGGGTGAATGGGTTTGACATGGCTCTGGTGTGAAATTCTTTCATCAATAAGAGACTTTCCACTAAACGTGTGTTAACTAATGAGACTGAATAAACAAACAGATTAATTCCCCTAAAACCTGCTGGGTTTGGCAAAATGTCACAACAAATTAGAAATTAGACATGGTTAAAGCCTGACCCAGGCACGTTTAATGAGAAGAGCCAACTAAATTGCACTAAATTGTATGTTTTTCAAGATATGTTGACAAACTGTTCTACTTCCCACATTCACATGCGAAAGACTTTCATATACAGACGACACTGACAGCATCAATTGTTATTAAGTGTAACCATGTATTTAAGCGTTTAGTTTTCTTCTTTAAGCTCAATGATACTGCTGCGGCGAGTGAGTGAGAAAAGTTTTTCTACTTTGTAGAAAACGTTTCTTCCGGGAAGGCAAAATTCTGGTGTTTGCCACGTTAGCCCTGCAGATGCCGGTAGAGGGGCGTCACCCTTGTTCCACAGCAGCAGCACAGGGCTGCCCATGAATGTGCATATCTATTAATTGGCCTTAATATTACTATGCCAATGCCGACTACAACAAATGGAGACAACACTGGAGCATGAGGAAAATGTCTAACACCAAAGGCAAAGACTAAGTAACTTCGATACCTAGGACAAACCACACTATGATGTGAGGGCCTAAAGAGTTAAGCACCCATGGCTGATTTCAGAAGAAACCTTACAAAGGGCAACAGAGACCCAAGTGTCTGAGTCTAATTAGTACAAACCAAAGTAAAAATCTCTGGCTGTGAGGATAAACCACAAAGGGAAACCTGCCAAAACATGATATGCTTTAAGTACTATTTCAGACAATTCTTATTCCTCAGATGAGTTCAAATGTCTGTGGAAGCCAAAATTGTTTGAAAATGGGTTCTGGGAGGATTCTTCAGGGTCATGGAAATACATAGTGGCTTTGGAAAGCAGAAGTTTTTGTTGGGGTTAGTTTGGACAAAAATGTCAGTACATGAACCCTCTGCAAAGCTCATTTGTTTTTGTTCAATGGATTTTTAAAGGGACAATAATCTGCAAAAGAAAACAAAATTAACCCTATAAATTAAGGTTTTAATATTGTGTTATAGTGAATTATTACACAATTATTTTAACTGTACACTGTCACAGTGCAACTCACAAAAAAGGCTGTGACTCTCAAAAGAACCATCATAAGTTGGTATGCTGACAGCACACTCCACTAAAAATGTATAGTTTATTACAAGACTAGTGCTTTGATTGACCATATACCAAATGTTTTAAACACAATCGTTTGTGACTGTCAAACCAGAGGTGAAACTGTGATATAGAAAATTAGTTTCATCTTGGAATCCTGCACACAATAAGCAAAAATGTACGTGAATGACAAAGCCTGTCCCCACCCGAGACCACATAAGCCAAAAAGTGCTTGAGCCATGGTATAGCCTTGACGTGCTCTGAGGTTCCACCGAATGGAGAACCTGAAACGAAAGCCTTTTGATGTGCACTGCTGCAGTGTGATGTATGGCATTTAAAAGACAGGGTCTGAGATGAGCATGGAGGAGACTGGAGTGGCCCTCTTACCCTGGAAGAGAGGGCTGAGGTTTTTTGGGGAGGGGGTCCCTCAGTGGCAGGGCAGCAAGGGGGGAAATGCAACAGAACAGCTGCCCACAGAGCCACCACCAATTCTGTGGATCAAACAGAGCATCAGCAAGCACAGTAGCTCATAGGGCGAGAAAGGAATGAGACCCAAACCCAAACACAGACTCCAACAGCACCCAGGCTTGGCAAGAGGTGTGAGAGTACATCTCTGGGGGTGTGTATAAAATCCCTCATGGACAAGCACTGAAGAGAAGCGAGTCAGTTTGTGTGCACTCTTGAGGTACTCTGGAGTTACTACATCTGGTGGCATCTCAAAATTTACCAACACACACACATGCGCACTCACTTCTCCTTGACAAAAATAAAGAGCACATCATAGGTAGTGAGGACAGGTCTGAGAGTACAGCAGTGATGAGTGCTTAACTGTACACCTTAAAATACACGTGGGAACCCCCCCCCCCTCTTTCAATGTGTATACACACTTTAAACTGAAGATTTCACTCACCTCCTGTGGATATGGAATATACCCTGCATATGCCAGTACAAATGTGCAAAACTTGTTGAAATCTTCAACCGTCCTTTTCCTTTTGTACGTTGGACTATAGCCCTGCAGCACAACAAAGAGGATTTGCATGAGTATGTGGCTAAATATTTTAGCGGCATTTCATACCTAAGAATGGAGAGTACATTCGAAACTAGTGTGTATATAACACCACAAATCTACCACTCACTTGGAAAAATAAATCTGTCAAAAGATGATAAATTGTCAACAACAAAAACAGCAGAGCATGACCTCAAAACAGATGTTTTTTTTTTTCTTAAAGCAGGCCTCTACTTTAAAATGAGGTGTTATGCTTTAAAAACAAGCCATTTTTGTTTTGGTATGACTGAATAAAGGGGCTAACTTTCCTCAGCTAAACTTAAACTCAGCTCGCACAAATTCGACAGAAAGTAAGAAAACAGGCTTACAGCAAGCACACGGGAGAAAACATAGTATGATCGAGATTAAAGCTGTATATTAAAGTGGATGACAAAAACATAAACCTTCTAGAAAACATACAAAATGCTGAGTTAGCTCCAGTTAGCTCAGTCACTTAGCCTAAGCTAATGATAGACATTTTGTGCTGTCGTGGTTAGAAGCTCCACCTTTATTTGAGTAAACCCTCTTTATCAAAAGAAGACCAAACAAAATACTTAACCAGACTTCACCATCGAGTTTACGTTATTTAACACATGATACGACATACACACCAGCGGTTTCTGAGCTAAAGCTGGTTGGAACGATCTTAACCAGCTGAGATCTGGCTGTCAAGGTTTGATTCTGCACTAAAAATTAATTAATGCAGCGAAAACATCGCCATCATTAACTACCTGGAAACATGAAGAAAACAGCATTTTACCTGTGAATCGAAGGCAGAAGTGGTGGTAACGCTACTGTTGTCCATTTCTGTGAATAAACAAAAATAGTTGAATGTGGTGGATGAGAGCATAATTCGGTGCACAACGATGTTTAAAAACACAAACACCGGACATTTTAGCTAAAAAGGTAAGCAAAGCAGCACAGACAGCTGCCTACCCCAGTAAACACGACTGTTATCAAAACAAAACAGCTAATGGTTAATTGCTAAAGTTAATTAGCTACATAGTTGCTCCTATTTAGCTCACGTCGTCAGTCGATATATATGTATCTGAAGATTATATTATATAAAGCTTGTCATGAAGCAAATTTGCTTATTAATAAGAGCCATGTGAAATTAGTTAAGAAGACTGCATACAACAGTGAATAGTGAACAGTAATGTAGCTACATCAGCTAATGCTAACACAGCTGTTTTCCCTGTCAGGCGAGGCAACTTGTGTAAAACATGATCCAACTTCGACTTTTCGACTTGTTAAGTAACATAAACCTGTTGAATTATTCCACGCTTAAATGCAGATACACCACCCAAAACTAATTTAGAAGACTTCGCTGGAGCCTTTAGCCAGACAGCTAACTTTAGCGAAAGGGATTTTTAGCATGAGCTAGCTGTGTTTACTTTTGACAAACATAGACAACAATGGCTATAAAGGGTAAAAACACTGTTGACAGCACAATTGAACAGTAAAATGTGATAAATGTGTTCGGATTACGTTTAAAAAGCTCCATTTTACACACACACTAACAATGTATGCAGCAAAAAAAGCCAATTAAGTGTGAACTGTTAGCATTACCCAGGTAGCTCTTTAAACAGGTAGCAGCAGCTAACACGCTTAGCACGTTGTCAAAGTAATATTTTGTAAAGACACATTTTTTGGAAAATATAATTTTCTTACCTTAGTTCGATTTTCAGGAGATGACAGTAATAAACTTAGTGAAGAACTCAAATTTTCTTCAGAAAACCGACGGGCATGAGAAGTCTAGCGGGAATTCTAAGGTTCCCAAGACAAATACAAGCTATAAACTATGTATAACAAACACGTAGTTAGCCGTAGAGCCACTCAAGATTATCAAACAAGTTATTTAAGAGAGAAAACAGACCGTAAACCGCATGTTTCTAAACTAAAACCGAGCTACACCCCCACGAAAAAAAATTGCCTAGACGGAGAAGACAAGCACCCCCTACGTCACAACTGACGCGTTCCAAAACCGAAGACTCGTCACGATCAATGATCTCCAAATCATCCGCATGAGTCAGAGAATTAATGCAGATATTTTTTATATTTGTTATTATTTGTAGATACAGATTTTGCTCTTTTGTATATAGTATATATACGCTATATAACGTATATAGTGTACTTTGTGCACTGTGTGGACAAAAGGATTGGGACGCCTGATCATTGCACCAACATGTACTATAATGACATCGCATTCAAATGCATAGACTTTTTATTTTGGAGTTGGTCCCTGCCTCCACTCTTCTGGGAAGGCTTCTGTAGGGGAAGCTTCTGTAGGGGATTTGTGGCCAGTTATTCTGTAGAGCATTTAGAGTTCAGGCACTGATGGTGGATGAGAAGGCTCATAATCTGCGTTCCAGTTCATCCCAAAAGTGTTGGATGGGGGTTGAGGTCAGGGCTCTGTGCTGGCCAATCAAGTTCTTCCACACAGAACTCATCCGACCATGTCTTCATGGAACTTAGCTTGTGTGCTGGGGCACAGTCATGCTGGAACAGAAAAGGTTCTTCTGCCAAAAAGTGTCCACAAAGTTGGAAGCATGGCGTTGTCCAAAATGTTTTGGTATGGTGAAGAATTAAGACTGTGCTTCACTGGAATAATGTAGATGGAGATCGCCAAAAGTATGTCCACAGTCTTCAGGCATGTCCTGCATAGACATCATTTTAACATCATCTAGTATAGATATGAGAATAAAATATTTGTGTGGCTTGGTTCAGGTATGCTAGCTTTTTGTAAAACACAATGTGTCTGCAAGTATCCAGACATTCCTTCTAATTAGTGAATTTGATTATTTGTTCAGTTAAACACACACAGCTTGTGAAATTAAAAGCTATACTATATAAATAGCATGAGTTGGTGTTTGTACTGCAAACTCATTAAACGCCAGTTTAATGCTGTTGTGGCTGAACGTCACCACAACATTCCAACATCTAGTCTTCTTGAAAGAGAGTAGAGGCTGTTCATGCAGTAAACGGGGCAAACTCCTCTGTTAATATACCTGATCTTAGAAGGAATGTTGTGTTTTATGGTGTTACTGTACTATGACGGTTGTCCAGCGAGAGAAAATGAGAGAAAGAAAGCTAGAGAGAAAGGAGGGAGGGAGGGAGAGTGAGAGACAAAGAGGGGAGAGAGAGAAGATATAGGATAGAAAGGGTGACAATAGCAGGAGAGGAGAAAGAGCGAGAATGAGATAGAGCCTGGAAGAAAGAGAGTTAGTAGGAAGAAGAGAGAGAGGGAAAGAAAGAGAGAGAGAGAGAGAGAGAGAAAGAGTTAAAGAGAGTAAATGGATACAGAAAGGGACGGGGGGGGCGTGAGAGAGAGAGAAAGCTTACTAAGCTGCAGGAGATCATGTGTCAGTGAGATCACACACACCACACACACATCCGACTCTCACCCACAGGGGCTGGAGGAAAGAGACTCAGCTGTGCGGCTCTTCTGTCCGTGAGTAATGCACTTCATACCGTCAGCTGTTTTCTGCATGTCTGCATTGTGATGAGTGTCCTGCCGTGTCCATGTTCTGTTTGACAGTGAAGTAAATAAGAATAAGGTTTAAGCTGAAGCAGAGTCAAACATGGCTCTGAGCACAGAAAGTGGGTGGAGAGAAGAGACAAGAGTCCATGTTGTAGATCTGTTTACTCATGTTGATGTGAGCACTGAATATAATGACATACACTCTGCTGAGGTAAATGTCGGAGAGAGGAGAACGAGTGAGTTTGGCTCAGAAATCAACGCGCATGCAGTTTTCAGAACCAGTCCAGTCCAGTCCGAGAAAACACGTGTCCTCCTGCTGCTGCTGTTGTGTGTGTGTGTGTGTGTGTGTGTGTGCTGCTTTCATCTGAGTGGACATTGAGCCACCTCCCCCAGAGAGAGGCCTTTTCTCTGGACATGGAAAATCAGAAAGGCCACAGAAGTGGCAATAAAGCATTTCATTCATTTACTATTTTCTGAAAATATTCATAAATGAATTATGAATCCATCAGTAAATAGCTCATGAAACTGGGTTTTACAAAAACAGCATAAAACCCTCACTTCAGAGGAAATTGATTGTTACTAATGCAAAGACATGAACAATATAAAATATAGTATAAAGTCAAAATAAAACTCTCTAAATACATGTTTGCTACAGAATGTCTTTAAGAGAGGTGTATATAAATTCTACAGATAAATAAATAAATTACTGCTGAAGTAGTTTACTAATTAACACAAAAAGTAGCTTGGAGTTGTTCTCAATACCAGGCTGTTATTGCACGAGTATACGATAAGCATATTGCACATAATAAACTCTTGCACATCATTAAGAAATGAAACATAATGATAATGATTTAGCACACAATTATAAATTGCGCAGCAGGATTTTGAGTAGCAGCAGGGTATCAGTACCATTCAGTACATCATTTAAAAAGACAGTAATGAATTAATGAATTGATAGTACATTACTATTCAGAAACAGGAATATACAAGTATCTCAAACTGAGTTAAATGATGTAATATTGCACAATTTAAAAAGGCAGTTTTCGCTCCCAGATTCACTTTAATTTTTCAGCTGCTTTTTCTTTAACTATAAGCTATTTTCACTTGAGCTTTTTATTGTCCATTAAAAATAAAATGACTTATTACTGTTTCTGTGAGCCCTTTTATTCTCCATATCAGAAAGGGTCAGTGCATGGTCAGATTGAATGTGCCCAACAGATGCAATGGAGCAAAATAGTTTTGATTTTTGTACATTCAGTCTAAACCAGTTGCTAAGTGATACGTAGTCACTTACTTATTCATTTCCAGACAAAAGAACAAAAGAGCTATAAGCTAGAAAACAATGACAGATTACTGGAGCTGCAGCACAATGAACAACGTAGTCCCATATCAGTATAAAATTTTATATATATAACAGTTTTTGGAACATAAAGCACACATTTTAAATCTAAATGTGAGAAGTTGATGAGTAAATGACAAAAAAACCCATAACATTCATTAATACAAGAATGTCGGCACAAAATACCACCCAGTTGTTTCTGTATCATTAAAACAAAACATAGAGGTAAAGACTGTAATTTTTAAATTAAATTCTAAGATAGATTCTCTAAGAAATAAAGGTTACTAATGGCTCATGAATGGATCTGATAAAGGGAGAGGGTGTGTGGGGGGTAAAAAACACTGCTGATGGGATCACCGCTATAGCAAACTCCCATATGTCCTTTGCAAAGGAATTCCATTCAGTTACAAATTTCATCATGAAGTTGTTAAACAAAATGATGGTTGAGAAGCTCTTTTTTCCAAATAAGCCAGTTAAGACAGCGGATTCATGCTTAAAAATAAATGACCAGGATAAAGGTAAGTGATTATGATGGGAATTAGTGTAATTAGTAATTACAAATTCAACTTTTTGAACGCCCACATTTTGAAGAGGAAAAAAAAAACGTGGGAAGATTCCAAATGAATTCCAATCCGTATATCAGATTGGCTGAATAAAAAAATCCTCTGTATGTAGTGTTATTTAAAGTTTAAATACCATTCCAAATCTTTCCAATTTAAGAAAAGTGATTATATCAGCCCTTTAATATTGTGAAAGTCATCGCAATATCAATATTCTGTCAAATATTTTCACAAACAGCAGCCGGTAACTTCTCAAAATGGCAAAGTGTCTCTTAGGTCAAGATGATCAGCTCATTTACTGGGAAGCTGGGTGTGTCCTGTAGGGGTGTTTTTGTTTTGGGTTATTATCATCAGATGATATGATTATTGCAGTCCTTCCTGAGCTGGACCTGAGGTGTTGATTTGGACTGAGGAGGAAGGGAGGCTCCCACCATAGTGCCACTTATCTTTAGCTGTGGCTTAGAGATAGCAGCCTTTGCTTTGCAAGATATGAGTGAATGTGTCCTAAATATAGCCCTTTATTCATTCATTATAATAAACATTGCAGTTTATTCATTCTAGCTTTTAGTCAAGGGAACTGACGGATATGCAGTAAACACGCAAGGAATGCCACAATAACACAAATCAGGACATTTGGTATTAGTATAATATTAGTAAAAGCACGAATAGCATAACCTCTTCTTCAGTGATAAGTCAGAACCAACACATTCACTATGACCTGAAGTCATTCACTCATTCAGAAAAAACAGAGATTAATGAGCAAACACAGATAAGAAGAAAAACAACACTGACCATATCAATATGCTACATGTATGGCGCAGGTCAGTGCTTGTGTGTTGCTGCATTCCAGCAGGAGCAGTAACAATGACTGCGCTGAAAGGTTTATGCGCATGTCTGTCTAACCAGAGCTGGGGTGTGATAGTAAACACACTGCTGTACAATGGGGCCTGTGATTTATGCATGCTTTAGAGAGGGGTTGTTGGGTTATGAATAGGCCCCATTTCTAGGGCCACACCAAGTGACATTAGGGGTGTGCAAGCAGCGTTATGCAGCGGTAGGTCTGTTCAAGGCTACCAGAAAGTTATCCATTCTACCAAGGGATGTTTCAAGATAAATGCTTGAAGGACAAATCTAAAATGGTACATTTTATAACATTATAAAAGTTATTATAAATGTTACATTTTATTAATATATTTTTTTACATTTCAAAGAGGAAAATTCTTGAAGCTCACTTTAGTTTGAAACATTTTTTCACCTATCGATCAGTCAAGACATTGTTAAACCCCCATTTTTCCTATTTAGCAATGAAGCTATGTGGGCAACACTGCTGAAAACATTAGTTTTAGTTCTATGCCCCTCTAATGTGCTGGATGCAGTTTTAGTGGATTCAGTTTTTGAATGAAATAAGATTTTAATTTGACTTTGACTGAAGCCAGTTTACAAGGCCCTTATTTGTTTCCACAGAGGTCTAGCATTCCTTTTTTTGTATCATCTACAGGTTAAGGTGACGTGGTAATAAAGACACAATGGCAACAAAGAATCTTCTCAAAAATCCAAATGGAGAAGGTAACCCCACTATATATCTGTATCTGACATCATCTGGTAAGAGTGTAGAAATGCTAACACATTACAATCCCTCAAAAAAAACCTACCACATTGTTTGGAAGCACACCAAATAATGTGAAATTTCATCCACGGGGGAGCTGCACCTGACACATTTCAGTATCTCAAGAATTTCTTTTTAATTTGGTATGCTTATACTCCCACAGCAAAATGGCCACCCAGTGGCCAGTTTAAATAAGGTAGCCAATACATGCCTGTGTGAATGACCAGTCTTAATGAAATTTTGAGGGTTCATTGCTAGTCTCATATAGATCAGTGGTCCCCAACCTTTATTTCGTCATGGACCGGTTTAATATCAGAAACTATTTTCACGTGGCAGATAAATATACGTATAAGTACTTATACAAATAAATGATATGCATAAAATGGGGATATTTAAGAAATATAATAACGGGGTATCTTTAAAATATAATACACAAACCTGTGGATGTTATGCGTGTTATGTTGTCGGCTCGTTGTTATGAAAATGCTGTTAATAAAGCTGCGAGTACACATTGGATATATGTTTATTATTATATTTTTTAAATATCCCCATTTTATGCATATCATGTTGTTGGCCCGGGAGTTGGGAACCACTGATATAGATGCAGTTTACCCAGTTTCAGCCATAAAATGTCTCTAGACCAGACTATACCATATTTTCTTCTGTACCTCTGACATGGCCTGGTCTTATGCAGCATTAACAAAATTCAAATGGTCATTCTTCATAAATTCAAATGGTCATCATTTAGCCTTTCAATGTTCAATAAACTCCTAAAATGTAATCAATAACTACTTTAAACTAATATATAAGGTCATTATGTGAGTGAAGTGTAGACCCACATACGGACCTTGCAGTTTCAGGGATTAACAGAAACCCTCTAAAGACTGATTTTTGCTTGCTTCTGTCCCAGAGGATCTAGAATTCTGGGAGTTGACAGAAAACGGAGGAAGCGAATGGCGGGTGGAGGAGATGCCAGGGGACTGTGGACACGCCTTCATTGATGAGGCCATACCTAAATACTTCGCTACTTCTTTTGAGTGAGGCAGCGAGCAATTGATTGTGTGTTGAAGCAGTAGATCTTACGTTCATTGTGTCATGCAACATAATGACGAAGCATTTTTTAGACACTTAAGATGGCTCTGGTTGATCAGCTGTGGTTTGAGAAAGAGGAAAACTGTGTTCATTTCACTTTAATTTCTTTCACCATCCTCCCTCACCCTCTGAGACCTATGAGAGCAGAAAAGACTGCAAACAGAGTGCACCTGCCCCTTTGGGCCTAGTGCCCTTATTTTAGTTAGGCTGTGAGCACATAGGTCCACATAATTACGACAGATATGGAATAAGGCCAAATGAGTCAAACAAGATCTCAGGCCCTATAGAACATTACTTGAATGAAACTGTTCCACATTTTTGTATTGATTTTAACAATGTGTAGAAATGTAAGATATTTATGTTTGTTCCTTGGGGGGGGGGGGCGTGGGCGTTGACCTCTGTTCACTTCTTCATTCTATTTCAGGCTGTGTCTTAAAAAACAGGTGATAGACCTGCTGGCAGAGGGCTATAGCCCTGAGGAGCTGGACACTCAGCCAGCTGTCGCTGTGGAGGACTGGTAAAATTCCCATGTTTTCACATTTTGGACACTTTCTGTGGCAGAGAACCTAACAGACCATTCCATTTGTTTTGTTTTTTGTGTGTGTGTGTGTGTGTGTATTTTTAGGTACTGCAGTCGTACAGACTGCGGGTGTGTTTACCAGCTGACAGTGTGTCTGCTTGATGAGAATCAGGAGGTGATACAGGACTTCAACCCGGACGGAGTGACCCTTGACCCTGACACTGACGACTGCACTTGGAGACAGGTGGGAGAAGACCCTAGATCTAAGATCATTCGTCTGTTTTATTAGTAGCCACATTAACCATTGAGTTTTCCCAACATTTGAGGAATTAAAATTTAATTGAAATTAAAATAAACCATATTCATATGGGTGTTTTATGTAGACGTAATAGTATCATAATATGAGTATTATTCATTTCACAGATTACCCACACATTTTCTGATTATGGCCCAGGCCTGCGCTACATCTCCTTTGAGCATGGAGGTCAGGACACCAAGTTCTGGGACGGGTGGTTTGGAGTGAGAGTAACTGGCAGTCTTGTGAATATAGAGCTCTAAAAAGTCTCCTGCGAAACAGGACAACTCTCAGATAACTGAACTGACTGGATGCTAGTCTTTAGGGGCTGCTAGATGAGTTATCACCTATCTTTTATGTTGCAGGACCAACCTAAGCTGGTTAGATTTGCAAATATAGGAGTCTGACATGAAGAAGAAATGATTTGCAGTGTAGTTTATAGTAGTGGTAATGTAAGGGATTCAGCTTCTATTTTAATGGAAAATGCAATAGACAAAGTTTATCCACTGTGAGATTTTGCTGAAAATAATGTCCTAACATTTTGCACGTGATTTACTGACTAACTACCTCTGCTGATGTAGTTCCCCCTGCTTTTACCTTTACTAATGCACTTTCTGCTTCCATACATTATACCAAACCTGTAAAAGGTAAAAGCATGTGTGAGGGACAGCACTCTTTGTTTTTGTTCTAAACTAAACAGAAGTGTGGGTATATTTAAAAAAAAAATGTGCTATAATAAATGTGTCTCTATGGAATCTGTATTTTTTTCTTAAGGCTTAATTTTCAGTTTTTTAAGGCACTCTTTTAAGGAAAACAAAATTTCTTCGCTCCCTTTAAAAAAAAGTTAGTGGTCATTCTTTAGGCCCTATGGAAAGAAATCGTCAAAAACAGCCTGGTTTGAATAATGTCACAACCACGAACACATGTCTTCATGAGCACCTATTTCAACTGAAGAAGTTTAGCCCGACTATCCACGCACGCTGAAGTAATGCACCGTCTGTAGAAAGTCTGTAGCAGAGTTACTGTAGAAGGTGTAGGGGAGGGGGTTTTCACTTTGGAAGGATCCAGATAATGGCTCAACTTCATTTTTTCAGGATTTCAGTACAGGTTAACAGTTAGTTTAGCATTCTTGAACTAGAGCTTAAAATACAGGTCTAGATGTCTTTCTCCGAATGTGTCTCAGGCCAGGCTCCCAGACTGCCTTCCACTTTTTCAGTCTTTATGTAACCCCGTTTCAATTGTCCTCCTTTTTCTTCCATTCTACATTTACGGGCATGCTGGAATCTCATGCTGACATTTTTGACCGAGGTCCACAAAATCTGCACTTTTAAGAACATGATTGAGAAGTAAAATAGTGAACCTATTCAGAGGAGAACACTTTAGAGCAGCTAAAAGCATTTATATTTCATTTGTTCATTTAAAAGACTAACATTTTGCAGCAGGGATTCCGCACAGCACAGCATGAGGATAGCATTATGGAGGGATAATCCGGATTAATTACACTTGAAGTGCTGTTCGAGAGCACTGCTTAATAAAAAATTAATGAAAGCTGATTTTAATTTAAATTTTTAAGGGCTGATTAGTGGATTAGATCATCATTTGAATTCATTTCTTCATGATCTGTTGAGTAATATAATTGCCACTAAATTGCTGTTAATTTGTTTTGAACACATGCAGCTAGTCAAAACTAAGGTCATTTACATATTTAAAAATGACAAAAATGAATGTCTGTTTTTGGTATACAAATAACTGGACTTTAGTGGGAAGAAAAATTCAATATAATTGTAGAATCTGGGCCATTTAAAGTTTAATTTCAAGGAATAAGCAACAAAGGTTCTCATATATAAGGTTCCTGACAGAACAATGATGTCATCACAAAACCAGCTTCATTTTGTAGCAGGCCTTCACGCCCCCTTGTGGTCAAACAACTCAGCAACGGGGATCTGTCAAAAAGAAGCAGCCCAGTCCAAATACAGACTTGGCCGAATCTTCATAATGCCCCTCCACTTGCAAACATGCATGACAACTTGCAAGGTAAAGCCTTGATGGCAAGCTGACACCTCATTGTTTCCTCCTGACAGCTGCATGTTTTGCATGGAACAGCACAGTTGTCTTAATAAGACGAGAACCTTTCTGTGGGCTGACAGCTGAATGCATAATGCAGGTGGAAATGGATGAGGAGAGAGGGAGCCATGTCTCCCAGACACTTGGACTGTAGCCGCACTGACTTCCACACTTTCATGAGGATTTTAAAACAATGGAATTAGCTTAGAGCTGGAACATCACCTTCCAATTAGAAGAGATGTAACAGTAAAAAAGTTCAGAAATAAAAATTCCATAATAATTAGCAGCCAATTTGTTAAAATATGCATTTATTAAATACATTACTGCACAAAAATATTAGTGGTCATTAGTGGTCGACAATAATCAACATGTGACATTAAAAACGTAAAACACAAGTACTATACCCAAAAGAATGAGTAAAGTTTTCTTTAGGTCGTTGTAATGCATAAAGATGCAAAAAAAAAAAAAAAAGTGTTTAAAACAAACACGCTGACAAAAAATTGTGTAATGGTACGATTACAGAAATGTCATCATCAGCTTTTCCATGAACATGGTAATGAGATGTAACAGACTATTAAAAAACATGAATTGAAACATAGCACCAAAATGTAACAGTTTGATCCAACACTTCTACGGTATTCCTCCTTGCTTCAGTCTTTCAAAGTGGTTTATAATTAAATAATAATAATATCGTTTTGTAATCACAAAGAAGTCCTTAACACTAGTGTAGATACTGCTAGCTACACCTGGTCGCTGATTGTCCATTCTTTCTAACCTACGTACTTTGTCCTGAAACCATTCAATATATAAATACTCCATGCACTCTTCTTGTGATGACAACGATGTAAGATGCAACAGTGTGGTAAAACAGATGAGGTGGCATATACAGGTATTAACATCAATCAAATGTTTCTGCATATGGGGTCATACCCACAAAGAGTTTTAAGGTGGGATTACTGTTTCTGGGTTGGTTTTTCACCACATGGGGTTAAAGGCATTTTAGGAAATTGGTATAGTACTAAACCATTTCTTCAGCAACATTGTTCACCTCAATGCTAAACTTGCTAATCCACAGTATGTTCTCAGCGCCACTCTCAACATGGGTTGTCTTCATTCTGTTTGTGTTTGCATCTGCTTGCAGAAGGCCTCAAACTGTTGCTGCTCAAGTTCAGTCATTACTTTGTTCAGGGCATAGATCTGTAACACAGTCAGAAAATATACTACCATCAATGGCAGCACCTTTGGATGATCAAACATACACACCTGAGAATTACAGTATTTCATCAAAACAAACAAACACATGCTTAGTGTATATACACTCACTCACACTAGATATTTCTTAGATGGTGCACCACTCCAAACCTAGCAGTGATGCTGATGTGTGTAGAAATTCCAGCAACACACCTGTGCCTGATATACTCGTTACTGTCAGCATTACTGCTCCAATATCATGTGGTCCCTGTGGCTGGAAACTAATGTTGTTGAAATCAACTGAAAAATACATGAGGTATAGGTGTACAAAGGAACTGTACATCTAAAATAGTAGGGGTTTCTAATAAAGTGGACAGTCAATGATAATGTATCTTCTAACTGCCTTAATTGAAAGAAAAAAAAAAGCCTTGGGGGAATAAATGTTTTGATTTTCTTAATGAATACTGAATGAATCAAATATATTCATATACACACACATACTGCTAGTCCACACAATGAAATATTCTACATTAAATGTTATTCATTTAATATTGACTATAATATAGTTAATATTCTTTGCTAACAAATTAATAAATTAACAATATGTTCACCATTTAAGGACCTTTATTAGCCAGAAAATGTCTTTTTTCCCCATTCCTCACTACTGACCCCTTAATACAATAATAACAATAATGTGAATCACCAGAGAACTGCTGTTATTTTATAGCCAATGGTATGAACCTAGCGTTTTTAGAATTTGACTTAGAATTTGTATCATCACACAACCAATTAATAGGACATCAGACATAAAGGACTTTGTTTTTTCGATATAGTCATTCATAGTTGTCTAATCAATAACTTTCCAGTGCTTAACAAAACAAATTCTACAGTTTATAAAATAAATGAGCTAAATGGTTAAGACCTGAGGTGTGCAAAAACACACACACACACACACACACTAGGGTTGTCAAAAAAAAAAAAAAAAAAGATTTTCAGATACTTATTGATACTAAAATTTAGTATCGAGTTCGATATCAATTAGCACTGGTATCGATACTTAAATGCCAGTTTTGCATCTGCCGGTTTAGGGATATCGCTGGCAGACTACAACCATTTTCAATAGGCATTGCTTGGCAGGGGAACTAGTGTTGCTTTCTTCAACGAAAAAATTATGACCGACTATCGTTGTCAATGAACATTTATCACATGATGAAAACAAAGAGAGACGCAACGTAAATGCATTGGGTGAGAAAAAAAAAAGCATTGGGCGTTGCGCCCCAATACTTTTGTCCACTGAGAGGCACTGTGAATTAAATGTATCTAAAGTGGCCAAATCGTATTGGGAGGCATGGCCAATATAGTGCCAGGGAGAGAGAAATGACAGCATTTTGATAAGCAGCCTTTCCCATATTCATACAAAAAAAGCTGATTCTAAATTGTTCTGATTTGATTGTGTAGACCATATTTGTCCAGGAATAAAAAAATATTCAGGTTGGTTCAGGCCCACACACTAACTTTTTTATTAAAATGTTCTTGTGTTTGTTTTTTCTCCCACTATATTATGGAAAATAGTACCATCCATAGTATAAATATAAATACCAGCAGTGGTGCTATATGGCAAAGATGATGCTGCAGTCTGTATGAACACAATAGAACAATAAGAAAACCCAGACATAAAACAGCCACATTCTTAATCCAGGCATTAAAAACATGCACATAAGTCATATATGCATAAATGTTTTGAGAATGCAGAAGACAGATATGAAAATGTTTTCCTAAAATCATTAACTGTAAAAAGTTGTGGCAGCAATTTTCTTTTCTCTCACTGCATGAGTCAAAAGTCAAAGTCAAAGTGAACTTTATTGTCATTTCACCGTATACAAGTATACAGGGAAACGAAATGGCGCGAGCTCTGGATCTGCAGTACATATACAAATACTTAGAAGAAATAGATTTAGAGTAAACATTTAGAAATAATATAGACAGACAAGACAAAACATTGTGCAAGACAAACAGTGCAATCAGACAGTATATATCTATGGTATGTGCAAATGGGTAAGCTATATAAATGTACTATACATATACAGTAAAGATTTGAGTTGCCAAAATATATTTGAGTAGCAGCATGTTCCACAGTTAAGAAAAATATGGAATGAGGAAAAATATGGAATGAATGTTGAATGTTCACTGCAGGTGTACTGTGAACATTCATGTCGTGGGGTTTATGAAAAGAAGAGGGTGACTACCCCCAGATTTTCTTGAAATAAATGTGCAGAAAAACTTAAGAGAACTTCAGAAGCCTGATCTCAGTGTGTGAGATGTAATGTGGGGAAAAACAAGCACATCCTGCAGGAAGGTAGGCTGAAAAAAAGAACTATAATGTATGTATAAATAACAAATGCATAGGGAAAAATGTGGACTGGAATTAAAAACACTAAATGCCATATTGTTTCACTGGGCTTTCTAAGGGTTCTGACAAGTACACTACATTGACAATAGTAGTGGGACACACCGGTTTTTAGGGTTAGGCCTTTCTGCCAGTGAAGGGCAATATTAATGCTTCAGCACATTAAGACATTTTGGACATCATGCCTCCGTTTGGGGAAGTTTGGGGAAGAACCTTTTCTGTTCCAGCACGACTGTACCCAAGCGCACAAAGCAAGGTCCATAAAGATATTTTTGGATGAGTTTGGTGTGGAGGAACATGACTGGCCCGCACAGAGTCCTGACCTGAACCCCATCCAACACCTTTGGGATTAACTGGAACCGAGCTTGCAAGCCAGGCCTTCTCATCCAACATCAGTGCCTGACCACATAAATGCTCTATAGAGTGAATAGGCCACAAATTACCACAGAAACACTACTTGTGAAAAGACTTCAAAGAAGAATATAAGCTGTTATGGCTGCAGAGGGGAGACCAACTCCACATTAAAGTCTATGTATTTGAGTGCAAGTCCCTGGTTGTGTAATGGTTAGGCGTCCCAAAACATTTGTTCATACAGTGTACATACAGGCTGTAACAACTTTGCATTACCTCTGCTCTCTGCCTCTGCTTGAGCTCTTGCTGAGCAGATTTCTGTTTAGCTCGGTCGCCTCGTGTTGGAGTCTGTTTTTGCTTGTCTTTTCGACAGGCAGGCTCCATCGTCTCTGGCCACTGCTGGGGATTAGTATTTTCTCCAGAAAGAAACGAGTCTAAAGTCATGAAAAACAAGTCACTCAACCATACAGAATGCTTTTCCAAGAAGACTGTTTCCTGCAATTGTGTAGTAAAACAAAATACAAATCCACAAAAACCTGTATTAAATGTGTTCTTCAGGACTACTAATATACTGACATTTTACTTAGAAATAAATTGTAACACATATCAGGGTAAAAAGAAGTTAAAACAAAATTCGTCAGACTGAATCTACATAAACAGATATAAACTACAAAGTCCTTTTTTCTTCTAGAGAACGAATGTTTGTTATCTGAGCTGCAAAATAAACTCAGAAATATAATGACCTATTCTATGCCTCGCTACAATTATGTGGCATCTAAACACTCGTATTTATGAACTTTATTTATTGAGACATTGTTCTATCATCAAGATTAACAAAAGTTAGCTTAGCCTGAAGCTAATACCTATTTTCAACAGGAACTGCTCTTCGAAAGTAACGTTTAGGAAAGTCCACCGCTCCTACTCACCAAGAGTTATTTTAAGCAGTTCAGATAATGTTCAGATTAAAATCCACTAATTATTTGGTTCTTCACAAATAAAAATAAGAACAAATGTAAACCGCTGCTGCTAGTCTGCCTACGCTTGGAGTAACAGGTAAATAATCCCGGGTAGCAGCAATCACCACGAGACCGTTCCTCGTCACTGTATGCACGTCAGTATTTAAACGTTGACGAGTTTTGTTAGTTGTTCGCAATAAAAAATAAAACAATCACAAACAATCATAAAAAAATCCGCAAAAAGAGGTCGTGATGTGCTTGGGTGCTTAGTATGTGATTTTGATTTGTCTGTCGTGCATAATGAACTGTCCGGTAGTGAAGGAGACCACATGAGGTCGCCCCTGCAGTTCTGCTGGAGTGGTTCAGGGGATTTACAGGGCTGGGGATGAATCCTAGAATTTACACTGCCTGTCCAAAAGTTTGTAGACACCTCATCCAACGTTTACTCTAAATCAAGAGTATTTCTAAGGTCCAACATAGTTTATTGCTAGGGTCCACCATGGTTATACACAACAACCGAAACACACACACACACACACACACACACAGTTCTCCACAGTTCAAACCTGGGAGCTTTATACCTACATAGCCAGTGGTTGACATGGGGCATGGTAACCTTTGGCTTCTATGGAACTTCTATGGAAATCATACAAACTGCATGTGTTAAACAGATTGAATGTGATATAAAGTAGTTAAAGTCACTATTTACAAGACGTATGTGGATGCACGTGTGCAAGTGCTGGGCTTCTGATCACTATTAGGATGTATAGGCTTTCAATTACGCCCTAAAATTAGTACACCACATATGGAGTCTGCAGGGGTTCTTTTATTGGCGTTTTTTTCACCGTTGTGTGTGTCACAGTTATAGAGATTACTGAGCCAAATCAAGTACAAAGCTTTGCTGCATGTCTGCGATTCATTTTCTGTCACCGGCTACGCAACAGCAGATATACAATTTAAAAATTATTCATAATGTGCAGTGTTGAATATTATAGTCTTGCTATTCATAATGCAATAGATGTAATTCTGTTTAGCTAAGGATATGGCTTAATTAACCATAGTAAATGTGCTTACAGATGAGTAAAACTGTTGTAGAGAATCATAAAAAGCAGAAGCACAGGCTTTTTTAGTAAACAAATCTTACTTAGAATGGCCATTTCAGCTGAGGTGATGCAAACAACCTCTGATTAACTGGATATGATCTGGGACAACATTTCTTTATATGGCACTCTTTTCATCTTTGTTTATAGTGTATAGTTCATTTTGCTGTGCATAATTTGAAAACCTGAGCTTTAGGTGATTTAAAGAATCGAGCTGAGAGTAAAGTGATTCCTCTTCCGTTACCCAACAATGTAACTCTTCCATTAAATTAAGGCCTGGATTAGGGGATGAAATGTGTGTGAGTGGACATTTTGTGGACAGATCTGTCACAGCCAGGTCCTGGCAGCCACTGCTCTTCCTTTGATATCAGATACCAAGAGTGCTCATATATCATTAAAAAAGGGCAGCAATAGTCCAATTACAGGGATTAATTTGGTGTCAGGTTGTCCGAAACATACGGACCACCAAGTCAGACTCGCCTGATTTTTCCCCCAAGTAATCCTCATCTATGTAAATATTGGTTAATATGATACCCGGCGGAGCTCGGAGAAGCAGAACGGAGTCAAATAGACTCAAAAGTATGTCATTTTATCATCTGGGGAAAAGAAAAGCAAAACGAACATATGTGTGATAATGTCTTTTATGGGGCTGAACTTTTGGAGCTCATATAGCCCGTCTTCATCCCAATGCCCCTTGGCACTGCTGTGCCACGTGAAATTTATCATGGCACATTCCAGTGTGTTTTCTCGGATTCCGTTTCCAGCTCAGGAGAGCACTTGCTCTGAAATAATATCCAGAGAAGAACAACTGATCCTAAATACAACAGACCCCCTCCGATAGGTTTTTCCACCCATCGCAACGTCTTAAGGCCGCTTTTAACTTCTGAGCAAAACGCTGGCAGTGGTGGGGCAGGGGAGAGGGGATTCCCATGAGCCACCGCTGCAGCCTTTAGGAGAGGTCTCTGGAAACGCAGCCTGAACAAACTGAATGCGGTGGGTCTGCGAGGTGCCGGCCGTAAGCTCATGATGCCAGACTGTCGTCGGATGCATAACAGCAGCTCTGCCCACTCTGACTGCCTTTAACCGACTGTGCTTCCTACCACCACACCCCATTGACTAGAACCGTCATTCAGGGCTAATATGTCTGATGTATTCTTACTCACATTGCAAATAAAACAAAGATCCTGAGATGGTTCCCAGTTATGTGAAATGGTGAAGATCGACCGTAAAAACCTGTGGGAAGCTTCACCGTTCATATGATTATCATGAAGCAGAAAATGGTATTGATTATGCATCCCGCACTCAAAGAAGAAGTTGAATTTATTTGAGTCAAATGCATATAGTCCACATATAGTTTCTCAGTTTTGGCAGTAATTGATGTAATATATTTAGGTAATGATGCATGAAGATAGCAGCAAATAAGATACTGGAAGCACTAACCTTGAACTGACTTTCCTATTTTAATAATAAAACTGTTTTACATGGCTTTTGTAGACCAGTTTTTTGAAAGTGATGAAAAGTATGTTATAAAATGTTATATAGTCAATGCTCATGTTTCTGGTGCACCAGTAACCCAAACAACCATGCTTTTAAAAGACCAAAGCAATGATAGACTGGTCTTTAACCATGCCTGAAGCTTACTAGAAGATTGCTAGTTCAACCAGAAAAGCTGGTAAAACAAGAAAATTGAAACAGCTAAACAGTGGCCTCCAAAAATGACCATTTGCACTTCTTTCCCCAAGTCTAAACACATCAAGACATTCACATGGCTAAATGATTTATGACAGAATTGGCATTTTGAACCTGTAATGCCGGTAATGCCAGTAATGCCAGTATGCGAAAACACCCAACCTTATGAGCTTAATGAGCTTAAAGGCTGGACTTGAAGAAATGAGCATGGCCCAATGAGTTGTCTTTTACTCTTTTCTACATCTGGACAGGATTATGTTTGGGGAAAGCCAAAGCCTTCAACCCCCATTACCTGTTCCCAACTGTTAAACGTGGTGGCAGGTCTGCTCTTGGTGTAGAACGGCCCATTTCAATAAGAAACTCTGAAGAGAACATGTATCTTTAGCAGGATATAAAGTTGTTTGAAAGCTTCAAAATGTCTTAGTTATAAATTCATTTATAATAATATAATAAATATATTTCAAGATGTTTATATTCTATTTTATATGCCATGTGTGTCACAGAGCAAAACATTGTAGTAGCAGTTGCCTTGACACAGATGACCGATTCCAAAGATCACATTAACAGGTTTGTTAAATTATGTGCTTTTAAGTGATTGTCTAAGTGTATCCCATTTCTTAGGTGTGCAAAACCTCTCGATTACCACATAGAAGTAGTACTGGACTAAGCATACACCCCACATTTCAACATACTTGTGAGGTATGAATTAACACACTGATTCAACAACAATAGGCAAGAGCGTTAACAGCATGAGAACATTGCCAACAGCATTGCCCACAAAGATACAACATATATTGACCCATCCTGACATAGCTTGATGATGCAGGTTGTAAAAAAGTAATAGGGATACTAGTGTGTATTCACACTAGTTAATCCATATCTTGCCAAACCTTGTTTGACCCCCAAAAGCCCAGTCTGTTTACATTTACATGCACAGCATTTAGCAGACGCTCTTATCCAGAGCAACGTACATAAATGCTCAAGTAGTCCACATCTGTTCTTCAAACAAGAAGAGCTATATTTAAATAAACACCAATAATGCAATTCAACCAGCTTACTGCCAGCTAAACTTAACAAATCCTGTCAAATGCTAAAGCATAGGTGTGGAGAAAAAAATAATTTTGTGAGCAATAACAAGAGGCCTAATAACTCAACAAGGTTTGACTATTATGATCACTGGTCCATGTCTGGGCAGGTTTGAGGGGGAGGGCTTGGGCACGGTTCACAACATGCATCTAGTGTGATTGCTAACCATACTTAAGCCCAGACCTGAATGTGACTGTCTCATTTAGCAACCATGATGACAAAGTGATGATGTATTCCTATGACCGAGGTGCAGTGTTTGGTGGGAATCTGGGTAAAGATGACAGGACCAAACGGACACCACACAAAAACTCTGTGATATCTGGTAAAACTGGTGAGTCTCTTCATGCTCGTGGACCAAATAAAACCACTGAACACTTTTGACAAGTTGGAAAAACTGGGGGTTCAGTATTTGAGAGGACAGGGTGCACCCCATAAATCTGGCAGCTCACTGGACGGAAAGGATAAAGTAGGGAGGGACGTGATGACATAAGTATAAGCAGGTCCAGAATATTTAGTTCATCGTGATTGCAGGTCAGTGGGAGGAGTAGGGAGGATGGACAATCATGCTTGGATACAGTAAGAGATGCTTGGGCCTAATGAGAGTACACCCTTAGTTTGTGATTCCCACCCCAACTACCATCACTGTGAAGTCCTAGGGCAACCGCATCTAGCACCTCAGACTTTTCTTCCAGCGTTAGAATATGAAAATAATAATATTGCTCTCACGAGTGCCAATATGGTAGCTAAGGCATTATGGGGGTGGAGGTAGCTCAGTGGGTAGGATACTTGCCTCCGGACCAAGAGGTCGCAGGTTCGAATCCTACCTCCAGCACCACCACTGGGTCCCTGAGCAAGACCCCCAACCCCGAGTTGCTCCAGGGATAGACTGCCCCCTGTAGGCAGGAAATGGAAGTCGCTTTGGATAAAAGCGTCTGATAAATTTAATAATAATACTATTAATAACTACTAATAACAACAAAAACAATAATAACAACTAAAACAATGATATTATTGTTGTTATTTATTGTCAATTATTATTGTTACTATAATAATAATAATAATTATTATTATTATTACTATTATTATTGTTTATATTATTAGTGTTATTACTACAATAATAATAATTATTATTATTAATAATAATAATAACAATAATAATAATAATAATAACAATGTTATTATTGTTATTATAGCAAAAAAGAAACACAAGGAATAACATGATACTTAAAATGCAAATAACGAAGTTTTGAAAAGTCAACAAATCAAAATTATTTACAACTGAAGTGTACACATGGAGGTACTTCAAACACAATGCAACAAATATAAAGAAAAAAATGAATAAACTTGATGTACTTATAAGCAGCCACATTTGCTTACATTTTGTAAGGGAGTTCCCTTTTTTTAAAAGCACTCAACACCATTGTCACTGCATTAGTAAAGGAACGTGAAGAACCTTCTTACCGTTGTGCAGGACGACAAAATATCTCAGTCAAGCCGTGTTCCTAAACGATCATAAATATCTGGGAGTTTTTTAACTTCAGGCTCTTATTCCGTTTTGACCACTTTCTAAAAGCTGTGTCATCTTCATTTAATTGTAGTCCATCTGTTATAATATTTTAGAAAGTAAGACCACAAGCTGATTCACAAAATATGTCACTTCTGCTGCTACAGACGAGTCTCTTCATTATGTACATCTATTTTGTAGCTGTACTCATGGATACTTAACAAAGTTAACAAACTGTTACACCTGCTCGTGTTATTAGTTTAGTGAGAGTAGAGGCTTTTTTTCTGGCACGGCTTCAAACAGCTTCTTAGCAAAGCCTGGTCACAGATTTTTTTAAGGGATGCAGGTGAGGTCACTGCTGAGCTGCGGTGCTAGAGATCTTCAGACTGCACCCACTTTTATTTCAGAATCAGACTGTACTATGACTTATGTCTTATTGGTGGAGGGCCAGAGCATAAAGTGATAGGAGTTAAGGATCTTTTGGAGTTTTACTTTATTATTTATTTTAGACTCAAACACCCTGGCTCCACTAGTTTGAAGGCTGTGACGTCATTTTTAGGCTTTTTGCATTTTAAATGATGTAACAGTTGGAGGTAATAGGTTCATACGTAATCGTCCATACGGTCCGCGAATGGAAGAAAAGCTGCATAAACAGCTTGTTCTGAATTAGTTGTCTTTGTGATATCACCAACACTAACAACTGTACATCTATCTATCTATTCAGCATCCATTAGTTTAGTCCCACCCACTCACACTAAAGTTATAAAGGATGCTTCACGCAACACTGCTTTTTAAATGAGGCACAAAACAGACCACACAGTCAGAAAACAGAGACTGCTTCTATGTCAGCCTTAAAATAACAGATTCATTTTAATAGACAAAGAGAGGTGGAAAAGGGTCATGAATTTGGTAATTTACATTTACAGCATTTATCAGACGCTTTTATCCAAAGCGACTTCCATTCTCTACCTACAGGGGGCAGTCTCTCC
>JBBPDB010000134.1:9383116-9397093 GCA_037974465.1 Brachypetersius altus
AGTTTAAGAGAGAACCAGAGATTAGTGTTCTCTGAATTATTCAGGTTCTGTAAACGCTGCAGCATTTCTCTGATTCTCATGTAATTTCCTTCAAAAATATGCTTTAAAGAACAATATTTTTATTTGGAAATGAGGAGAAATATTGTCAGCAGATCTTAAAAATGAAGGCAAAGCTGCTCAGTTCAGTACTTTCACCTGTAAAAGATAAAATCTGAGAAACTGAACATTTTTCCAGTGGGCTCTAATTCTTTTCCAGATTTGTATTACCATTTTTGCCATGCCGTTCAACACTAAGGTCATATTTTACTGTGTGTTGAAAACAGACTGTGCAGTTTTCTGCGTTGTAACAAGTTTTTGCTTTTTAAATTTTTTTGCACAGTTTCCATTCTGCGATGGTGCCCACACCAAACACAACGAGGAGACTGGAGATAACGTGGGTCCTCTGATCATCAAGAGAAGAGACGCGTAATCTGGCTGTCTCACCCTGGTGCTGCTGTACTGAATAGAGGCTCCTGTGTTTAAGTATGCGTGTCCATATCCACGTGTTATTACAGGGTCCTCTCACTACTGTATCTCCTCAAAAACTGTGCAAAATGTCGTGGGAACTTCAGCATCCAATACAGTATTTTCATCAGTCTCCCTATGGTGTGTGTCAAACTGTCGAACCCATTTCCCGCATTGGCTTTTCTGCACAAGACTGCAAAGCAGCTACCCAACTCAAACCGCAGACGGTGCACGCTGCACTTCCTGCGCTCACAGAGAAGTCTCTCATGCTTTTGTATGCCGGCCCTCCTTTTTAAAAACCGCCGTTTCCCTTCAGATCAAATGTCTGTGCTCAGGTCTGCGTGCCTGAACAATTGGCTTACACTTAACTTCCATAGAAATAACTGTAAACAATAATTTGGTCATCTAGAGCAGTGGTCCCCAACCTTTACTGCGCCACGGACCAGTTTAATATCAGAAACTATTTTCACGGCCGGCCTTTAAGGAGCGGCAGATAAATATAAATATCCGTATTTATACAAATATATGATACGCATAAAAATGGGGATATTTTAAAAATGTAATAATGGGGGAATCTTTAAAATATAATAATAAACGCAAATCCAGTGTGTACTCGCAGTACACACTGGGAGTTAACAGCATTTTCATAACAACCAGCCGACAACAACAGAACACGATAACATCCACGTTTTTTTTTCTGTGCAGCCCGCGGACCGGTACCACATGACCCTCGGCCCGGTACCGGTCCGCGACCCGGGGTTTTGGGACCACTGATCTAGATCATTCATTGGAAACAACTATTAAGGTAAAAGCCTAAACTGGCACAACTGGATCATTAAGTATCTCACTGTCTAGCTTATTAGTATGTATAGTTCCTATACTGAGGTCACAAACAACTCAAATAAACAAACATTTCTCTTACGTCTAGCTAGTACTTGACTTTGACCATGACGCGTCTCAGTAAATGTGTTCTCTGCTTGCTTCTAGGTGAGATTGCTTTTACAAACGATTGTGAAAGCTGTTAACAGTTGTGGTCAGGTGATTATGGAATAATTGTGACAGGTTTACTAGACGTAAACACTAACACGCACATACGCCTTCAGTATTCGTCACATGGCCGTTTCTACATGGCTTATTTGGTGCCAGTCTTAAAGGTGCTGGGAGTAGGATATAATGAAAGAATTGCGTTAAAATCATACGACGTGACTCACTCACACACTCTTGGTTCTCTGGTTAAATCAGTCAGCTGCCAGAATGTAATTTCTACCAACACCATTCGCCTGTGCTTTTGAACAGTGATGTCGATTTGCCTGTTAAAGTAAAGCATATATTTTGAATAAACTTTCTCAGATGTAGTTGTGCATCTGTGCATCATTTGTTCTTTATATGATCATAATGTAGGGTGGTGGTGGCGTAGTGGGTAGGATACTCGCCTCTAGACCAAGAGGTCATGAGTTCGAATCCTACCTTCAGCACACCACCACTGGGTTCTTGAGCAAGACCCTTAACCCTGAGTTGCTCCAGGGAGAGACTGCCCCCTGTAGGTAGGGAATGGAAGCCGCTTTGGATAAAAGCGTCTGATAAATGCCGTAAATGTAAATAGTGTCTACGGTATCCATCGTCAACACACAATAACTAGTTTTTGAACACTTTAATAAAATTGTTGAATAATTACTAAAGATGTGGTCTCAAACAATCATTCATATGCATTTTTCCCCAAAAGACTTGCCGCAGAGTCTGTTTGCAAAAACTGTATTCCATCAGACAAAGTGTAATGTGTGTGGAGACTAGAAAACACATTAGCCAGTCTATTAGAGATGACTTAACAACTCAGCGCAGTTTGAGGCAAATGTGGGATGATCCAGCCATGCAGTTCACGCAATGAATTTCCAGTCAAACGCTTCTATTACTTTTTAGCTACATTAGCCTCACAGCTCCTGGGAAAACTAAAGAAACAAACTTCATGGATACAGAGGAGGCCCTGAAGTAAAAATAAGAAGCAGAAGAAATGGATATTTCATATTGTCGGTGTTGAACACACAGGAGCTCAGCCACGGCGGCGTCCAGAGCTGGCCTGCAAGGCTGTCTTCACTGCCAAGCAAATGCAGCACAACATTGAACTGTTCATTGCTAAAAATAACTTAGTGGAGCGGCCTTGCCCAAAATAAATGGCAAGACTGAGGCACTCTTTTTACACCTGCGCCTGGTGGATCTTTCCCGCTCCAGCAAAAACGGCATGGCAGCAAAGGAAGAAACTGGTGAGGCACGGAGTGGGAATGACCTCACTGGTTTGTGGGCTAACCGTAGGGTGGCAACAGTTTTTCGTCAATGTGCGTACTGAGTGTAATAATCACATGCAATAAACACCACAAGCCACATGAAAACTTCTTTTCTCCTGCCCGCAACTCACTCACTTTTCCAAGCCTCCTGGACCTACAGATCATATAGACAGAGCGATCTATCCTGTATAATTGTGCATTATTCATTATCTGCAATTTGCTTTAAAAAAACGAGGGTTTTTCCTTTATGTCACATTTTTATGGCTCGACCGTGAAGCTTTTGGCATAGACAAACAATGTGAAGCAGTTAAGCACTCATTGGAGAATACTCCATAGAAGAAGTGAGAAGCGTGTTTTGCCTCAGTGTTGGCTAAGAGATATGAAGTTTGACAGTTTTAGACAGATATGGAGCTCGGGCCTCAAGGGCTAATGCTAAGTAAGCAGGAGGCCGTAACTTGCAAAGTAAATTGGCCCCTTTTTCCACAACAGGGCTAAATGGAGTAGCGTTTTTAAAGCAGCATCAGATTGGATTTGGAAACTGACACTTGACCTGAACTGTCCCACAGTCTTGGAGTATGTTCCACCTCAAACTGTGTAAGAGGTTTTATGTCTGCAATTAGTTGTGTGCTGCCAATCTTTGTTTTATGCCAGTCATTTCTTTCACAACAGGAATCCTGATGTGGGAAGATAAAAAGTACAACTTTCTCACATTATCTACTTAGGTTTTAGCCTAAGATTTGTCATGGTGCTGCTCATATACACATTCACATCAGTTCAGTTTCCTAGTCATAAAACCCTGCACAGGCATTCACTGTCCACTATAGAACCCCTACCTTCAACTTCCACTCACTTTATGAGCTCCACCTGACCTATAGGTACGCTATGTTGGTGTACAATTACAAACTATAGTCCATCTGTTGTCATGCACAGGTAATAATCTTCCCTAATATTCATCACTGACCACAGAAACTGTGCTGATATTTGGGTGGTGGACTATTCTCAGCACACTGACATGGCAGTCACATAGTGTGCTATGAGTGTATCAGGTACACATCAGTGTCACTGCTATGTTGATAGTAGTCCACTACCCCAAAATATCCAGCCAAGAGTGTCTAAGTGGTCAGAAATGGACTGTCTGTGAAGGGCTAGAGGATGAATAACACAATCTGTGCTTCAACAGATGGCCTGCAGTCTCTAATTGAACACATTTACACATTATCTCAAATGTCTAAGGCATGTGTCAGACTCACCTCTTTAGTTTTGCATAGGAGCTACGAGGCTAATGTGGCCTAATTTGTGAACCCAACGAGGTTATTAAGAAATCTGAAATGGTAACATTGACATAATCATGCTGTGAACATGTCATGGAAGAGTCATGTCATATAGTGTCACGACATATTATGTACATATATATGACAGGGTCACACAGTAATTGGCCTCACAGATACTATGTCACATGCTATTTTAAGATCATGACTTTAGTAGTAGTGTCTGTCTTGACAATTATGGGTAATGAGAACATGACACTGTTATTTTAATGAATATAATGTCATGACAGCTCATGACAGCGGACAACACAACGCATGACACATAGCAAGATTCAAGCGAAGGGTTGCTGACCTCCGTAAGTGGTTTCTGACACTGTATGACACACCGTTATCGCTAAAAATGAAAAGGTTAGACAAACTTCAGACCTCAGACTTACAGTATTCAGGCAAAGTCAAACAATGCCTCAGTTCTCACTTCATCGGGGCTGTTTTGCTAAAGTCGATTCAGCAGCGAAAGCCGCACAATCCTCATTCGAGCTGTACTAGCTGCCTTAAAAAACAAGGTTTCGCAGGTATGCGTGTGGCAAAAGATGGATCTCATTTTATATGTATTATGCAAATGGTGCCTTGGCCCAGGCTGCTCGGCTCTGCTCTTTTAAGGTAAACAAACCCTGAGGCAATAAATCTTCACTTGTTATTTCCTCAGCTTCACTGCCCCAAAAGTTGATGTTCAAATACAAGATACTGCTTGTTAAACATGATGCCCCTCCCTTATTGCTCCCAGCATCTTCGCAGTGTCACGTGAGGTGAGGGGACGGGTGGGAAAGGAGGGGTGTGGGTGGAACAGTCGGCCTTTTAACCCGCCTCATGACAGCCCCTTCAGTGTGTGCGTGGCTGGCTAGGCGCAGGCTTTGGGCCCAGGCCTCTTAACCAGGCGCTGCTACTCATTACTGCTGTTTGTTTTGGCAGTGGCCAGATGGCACTTAAGGAGCACGAGTGTCCAGGCCAACACACGATATTTATGTTTGGCGAGCATGGACACTGGTTTACCTTAGATAGAATCGATAATATCCTTTCAGAAAAAAAAACTGCTCAGAGCAAGGACGAGGACTGAGCACTTTGTCAGGTCTGGGGCAGAGGAGGGGAAAAAAAGGAAAAATACACTACAGGAAACAAATCAAGCATTTTTCTTTTCTCTGTGAGTGTAATTTGGCCCCCTAGCCCTCCTAATTTTCTGTCTGGGGCTGCTTGTGGTTTGTCGAGTTGCCTGTGCACGCTATCATGTATAAGGTTACGTTCGGCTGTTGGTCAACGTATACCAAGAATGCGATAAACAATTCAAACATTCTTGACTGCTGCCGTGGATGCGTGAAGTTATGAAGCCAAAGGTACATACCTCTACACCATAGCCTTACATCAGCAATAATGTGATACACGCTGGCAGAGAGAATTGGCCTTCAGTCCGCACTAATCCTGGCCCAGTGTGTGTCTAACTGTATGCATTATATATTTTGGAAGAGCCGTGAAACCCAAAATTAGTCTAATGAATTGCCACCTAGGCAGGCCAGTATAACTGAGCAACAATCATAACATTTTCAGGGGCTTTTAAGAATCAATCTATCAAATGCAAAGAAAACAGGCTGATGTAACAGTTTCTAAAATGAGCTTTCAAAAGGAACAGTGGGACAGTTCACAAAATAAATCCCATTAGATCACCAGACTACCCACACTGGGATATTGTTGGGATGGTTTTAACCCATAAATCTGTTGGTTTGAGCTGTAAGTGTTCCAGCACATTTATATAATACAAATTTCTCTACATGGTGGTGCAGGAAAGAATAAATAAATAAATGTTATTTTTTGATATTTTGTTTGTTTTATAGATACATTTCTGCCAAAATGGAATACATTTGCTACATCTGGTATAACCATACTCCTTATGGTTGCCTCTAGAGTTTAAAGACTAGATGAACCCCTTCTGATGATGTAATTTGAAGGTGGGAGGAACTTACTGTGCCTGCTTGAAGGTTGAGAATTTACCTGTAGTATACCTGTAGTAACTGTCTTCAAATCCTCATTACTATGGCTGACTCACAAGAAGACTAGGGCAACACGATTTGGAAATTAGATTAGATTAGTTTACCTCAGTTTAGCTCCTAATATGGCTGGTAAAACATATATGGGTGCTCAATAAAGGTAGATTTTTAAAAAAATATATTCAATGGCTAAGGTTAGAGTTCAATGCTACTTTGGTTGTATGTACAGTATTAGCCTGTGGCTGCACTAACAGTCTGGATTGGTTGGCACCACAGGGGCATCTTCATTAGAATTAGTATATAAGCATGCTTTGTGTATTGAGAATAAAATGATATAAAACAGAATTATGCATAACATGACAAATTATATATTAAAGCAGAAGGGGTTGGAATGCCCCTTTAACTGAAAAAAAGGGCAAGGTAGAGGGAGGAAATGAGGTCAAGCAACAAGAGGCTAATGCATTAATAGTGAAAGTTTAAAGATGATTTCATAAATACCCTGCTTGATGGGCTCATTAGCAAACTGGACAATAACAAGACACATTTGTCCACGGCTGGTGTTTTGCAGCAGACAGAGCTGTGTGTAGTGGAGTGAGGGGTCATGGGTTCACTGTTAAAGTGGGACAATTGAAAACAGTATTTAACGTGTAGTTCTCCAGCATGAGGCAGCTGTATAAACAAAGCGCACGGCTCCGCGGCCGCTGGGGATACAGGTGTAATTCAAACGCATGAATAACCGCACTGTGGTCTGACTGGCATCTGCTCCGCTGACGTCCAGCCGGCGCACAGCGAAATCAATAAGTGGCAACGAATGAACATGGGCACGAGGAGCACTGTGAGTTCCTGAGCGGAGTCACGACCGTGCCACAAAGAATTACAGACAACATGGCGTAGATTCAGGTGTTCTGCGACACTCTAAAGTTAACCGGAAATCAGTTTACATTTTATTCCTTAATGTGACGTATTTCAGAGTGGAACAGGATATTCAAGGTGGAAATTATTTTTAGCAAGACATGATTTTATTCATTGAAAGGTTAGTGGATTCTGAAAAGCATGAGCATTCTACATGAGTACAAAGCACATTTTGCTAATTATATACTAAATGAAATAATGTTTTTTCATTCAGGGCTTACATTATGTTCACTGTCCCATTTTACCAAAATACTTTTCTAGAGACCGGGGGCATGTTTCACAAAGCAGGATCTCCCACTCTAGCCAGATACCTTGTCCAATGGTAGATAAGGAGAGGGAAATTCCTAATGGGCAATCCTCAGCGTTGGACTAAATGAAATATTCTCCAGAGCACACTGGATGAGATCCATCCTTCTGGAGACGCAGCAGCCTACTCAAACCTCATCTGTAATGTATAATGAGTAATATGTTGACATTTCGGGTTCTGTTCCTATGTATTTATGGTTAGTATGTTTTGTCATGATATACAACCTAAGTTAATAATAGTTAACTCTAACATTATCCTTAAGTGCTAGGGTCTGCAAACCTAAAACCACAGCATGACCTGAAATTATAGGTCTAGAAGTGCTGCTGGCTTTCAGAGACTGTGGATGGTTGATGCTGCACTTAACTGCAGGGACATATGTATGCAAAAGTTTAAATCTCTGGTCAAAATGTTCTGTTATTTCCCTTAAATATAACAGATTTTAAGGAATGTTTACCATGTATTTGTTGAATTTAATATTCTGCCAAAAATGTGGCACCTACAAAGGTTTGGGCACCATTCCAGCCATCAAGGTTTTCTGTAAGGTCTTCTGGCTTATTTGGCGCAATAAGATCCAAGTCAAGTGTAGACAGTTCCAGAGCATAATAAATTATATGACTCTCCAAACCCCTCAGGGTGTTTTGCTTACACTTAAAAGCCATGGGCTCATCTAAGCTGCTGACTCAGGATCTGAAACTAAACACGACTGTCTTTTACGAAGCAAGAGAAGACTGTGAAGGATATCTAAAGACTTCCTGGAATATCATTAAGAAACTGAAGATAAGTATTTGCAGTACATTTTGACTTTCTGATCACAAACTATGTTGAAAAATGAGAAACAAAACTCATTTGTTGCCATCTTGACTCCAGACTCCTATTCTGACTCTACAGTGGATTGAAAGTTAGTTATTACTCCACAAATGTCCACGGGAGGTTTCTCTTCCTCTGTCTCTCCTCCCCTGCTAGGCTGCATGCGGGTTTTGTCGAAGAAATATCTCAGGCTAGCTTCCCCAGTTAGAATTCAGAGACCAGCAGCAAGTAAACCCTCACAGACACTCCACTAAAAGCACTTAGCCAAGTGGGGGGGCCAAGAGATGCACATCAACATATGCACGTTCCTCTAAGGCTGCAAGATCATACTTGAGATTTCAACAAGGAGAAAATAAATGCAAGGCAAAAAATATGCATTGAGATGGGGAGGAACATAGCAAGCAGCATACATCTTGTGAAGTACTGTAGCCCCCCCCACCCATCACCAACCCTGGGACACTTATAGCACTCAACAATTACACTGGGAGAAAAAAAGTACATCACAGTCCTTCAGAAAGAGATTTAAGTATGAACTTGTGTGCGTAATACTAATGTGCATAACAGTTTAATTATTTATGAATTATTTTCACTACATGGTGTGTACAATTCATTATGTCCTTCTGGTTTGGGTGTCCTCTATCTCAGTGACGGCAAAAATGCTGTTTGTGAAAGATAAATCATTTGAGGAGAATCAATTTTTCCTATGGCACTTTTTAATACCAGTGCTACCTACGCAGAAAGGTTTATACAGAGCCCTGATACAGCAACAACAACAAACACAACTTAGTCTTTCACAAAAAGTCACTGAAAGCAGCTCTTTCTGAACTGACCAGTGGCTCTCCGCTAGAACCGCTGACATTTGTATCCAAAGGACATTGTTATTTAAGAGTAAAGTTTGGCCAACATATGGAATAATTCTGTTGCGGGTGTTGGAAAGTGTTAATGCAATTTTGGTCCCAAACGTTCACATTGCCTTTGTCAGATTGAAAGAAACAAATGCAGTTCCCCACCTGTGCTCCAAATGCTGCAAAAGCACCTCTCAGTTGTGTAATCTTGCTTTGCACAGTGTTCAGATTGTTATAGAGATTTGTTAACCTGTTTCCAGGCCACTGTCCATCTATGTGCCTGAACATGAGATGTCATCAGCATTTGCAAGCAGGTGTTGGCCATCAACTCACACTGCTTCACACTGATCTGCGCTCAATGCTGGTGCTGTAAGTAAGTGATTTGCACTCTCTCAAATGATTTATCTTTCACTTTTTCCCAGCGGTGACGCACTTGATGTTTACTTTGCTGGAGAAACACGTTCTGGTGTGCTTTCTGTCATGCTGGTTGGCAGGGGTGACACGGGTCAAAAAATGACTTGTGTTACAAAATACGTTACCCTCCAGAGACAAGTCGCCTCGTACAAATGATCCAGCAGCATGCAGGCATGTCTGTTTTTAAGTGATAGATTAGCAAAAGTCAAATTTGCACAATTTTACCCTTTCAGTAAATGTAGTGTCTGAAATGTGCCTCTTTAGTATTGCACTGGAGCTACAGTTCTCATTCAGATTTACCTTAATATGTTACATTTATCCAGACTCTAAACTTACATACATATTTGGGAATATGCAACAAGCAATTATTGCGATGACATCCACTTGTAGCTTGCAGCACTGTGTCAATATCAAATAATGAGCCCTAATAAAACCTACATTTGAAGGTCATAACCAAAGTGCTATGTGCAATTAATGCAGCATTCGAACTGAATTTGCATCCTAAACTAAAACAGACTATTTTGTAAGGGTTTTACATATGTGTGCTGCTTATCTGAGCCTCGTCATTTTATATTCATCAGTGTTCTCTCGCTACTGTTCCCAGCATTCATAACACAAATGCATCATAATGCATCACTGCCTTTTTCAGTGATGTCAACCAATATTCACTGCTAGCCATCACTCTAAACACAAAGGGTACAGTGCTCAGTCCCAAATGGCCACTTATTGTCTTATAGTTCACAACAGCATGGACAGGAGAACTGAGAAACTGTAGAGCATCCTGTTTTTCATTTAAAGAGATGCTTAGTAGCAGCTTCTGTGAATCCTTAAGGCCACATTAAGGGAGGACTGCAGCAATGCAGGCTCAGCAGCAGCCTAATAACCAAAATTCCTTGGAATATAGACCAGGACTGATCAGAGCAATGATTTTGTTTACAGCAGACAGCTGGCTAACATGAGGAGGAAGAAGATATTCAGATATTTTAATTGAACTGCTTTGCATGTTTAATGTTAAATCTTTTTTCTAATAAAAAAAAATAGTAGGAGTGACACATTTGGCGCATGCATGTTTTAAAACTAACCAAGACCACCACTTTAACTAAAGCTCAGAACTAGAGAAAGTAGAAAGTAACTGGTGAACATCTCTGCAATATAATATTTTTGTTTAAAAAATTGTGAAATGTATTATACTGTACAATTTTGATACAATGCAAAATTAAAGTGACAAACAAAAATATCTTGGTTCATCCGCTACCTTTGCTGAGAAAGAAAAAACTGATTTCTGTTGCTTTAATACCGAGCTGAAGAGGCTGCTTTCACAATGGCTGCAGTTGACATACGGATACACTGGGTTCATTATTTAAGAAAAAAGCATCTGTGGACCCAAATGCCTCCCTGTGACGCAGCAGAAGTCTTTACATATCCCGGCTTATTAAAAGCGCATTTCTTTGCTTGTGTTGTAATGGATCGTATATGGTAATATTTTTCAATTCTGTTTGAATTACAGCCTTGGTTAGGAAAATAAAGCTTGTGGTAGCAAAGAACCAAGCCAAGGGCTAACTCCACGTGAGGAGCGCAGCGTTTGGGCTACGTTCAAAGACACATATCTATTAAATGCCCCGTGAATCATAAAATGCACATCAACTCAACACCAGACACAGACCCTGTCCAAAACGCTGAGATGGAATTTTTGCAATGAACTTTCTCACCCCCCCAGTGCACGCATATATCGTTGGTCTGGGGATCCAGGGTCCATAGATTTGACTGAAGAGACAAGAAAGAAACATGAATAAGTGAGTGATATTTTTCGCTGCTATTATTTTGAAGCTTGGGAGAATAAGGTGCTTCGTCCATTTGATACTGAACTGAAGCATTGAATTTAATCGGTATGAATGTGTACATCTCTTCTATGTGAATAAAAAACACTACATCAACACAAATGTATCCAATTTAGTGAACTGAAAGGCAGAATGGCGTTCGTGTAATATAATTCATGTGGAAATCACATACACATTTGAAGGGAATAAATTCAGTGTATGATGTCTGGTACTTACTTGAGTAAATATATATGTTGTGACTAGATGTTTAATGTGTTTCATTTGGTTTCCTGCCATTTATTCCCCCCATATTGTGTGCTGCCTTTCAGTTTGACATATTCATGAGCATGCAGACTTTGATGGCGTTTTCTGTTAGTCACGGTCCTGTTCAAAAGGAACTGCTTGTTCATTTGGAATTGGTCTCTGAATGGTGGAGAACAGAGAGAGCCCAGCAATGAAAAATAGTTTGGCCGGAAATCAATGCTTTGGTCACGCATTCACAGATGCACACTATCCTATTTAAACATAATGGAAACAGCCGTTACGTGGGGTTTGAAAGCAAGAGGTTTTAATATAGAGGCCTGTGCTGACCCAGCATCTAGGAACATTAGCATTCTTGCTGTATGGCTTCTACATGGTGTGCAGCCACATGTAAATGCTGTACAAGTGCATGCCGGTGGATCTGTGCTCTTTGATAGCGTGAGCTGAAGAGAGTGCAGGGCCAAAAACACAGTTAATGCTGTGAAATCCTTCAGATAAACTGCTGCAGAGTGAATCCATTAGTTTAATGGCCCAGAGAACTTTGGCTTTAGGAGATGCCACCAGCACCCTCTCAGTATCACTATGTACCAGAGATAAAATGCACTTCAGACTTCTTTTCATCTTCTTCTTCATGGCCTATTAACTTCTGGCTGCATCAGAGGTGGTTTAGATAGCTGTCATCAGCAAAAACAAAAATATATGAAGAAGCGAACTAGATTAGCAGCATTTGAGGTTTTATTTACATACTCTAGTTCTTAAAGATAGATAGATGAAGATGATAGGAAGGATGGACAAACAGATACACAGATATACCAACAGGTAGATAAATATAAATATGCTGATGGACTGGTAGATGGGCCTTAGAGACTTGCCATGAAAGTTGAGTCAGATTATTACTGTCAGCTTTAAGTTTCTGTAAATACTAAAATCCTGGACGTAACATAACACCAATTAGCCAGATAACTCTGGCAGTGTGGCTTAAAACCACACTGCATTAACCAGCGAGAACAAGTCTCCAGCAAGCTCATTAAAGTTAAGCAAGATGATAGACCCTCACTGATATTATTTATGGTTATCACAGGTTATAACTGCCTGCTTAGATAAAAAAATATACCCTATATTTACATAGACTCACTCGGTGCATTGTTTTGGGACCTGTGGTACCGACGGTCTAGCAGTAGAGGGTTGATGAGTTTATTTTGACATGCAGGACAATATTCCCATGAGCCATGTACACAGGAAATGAACTCTGAGGGTTTTCTCACTGAAGCTCTCTTGCTTTCCCCGAGCGTCTGCTACATGGTTTTCCATATTAGAGTGACGTGGCTCGACTGGGCTTTTCCACATTACTGCTCCAAACCTGGTAAACCACGTCCATGTTGGAGCATGTTGGTATTTAATATCTTATGTTATATACTGAAAGATTAGCACTTCATTAAAAAATCCCTACAATTCTTACACCGCTCTGAGCTTGGGAATCGGTCTCACTTGTGGACTGAAAACAAACCATTACTGAGAAGGCAATGAAGCACAGGCCTCGAGGTGGTGGGCAAAGCCACGAGTGAGGGAGATGGACTAAACCAACCCTCAATTTAGACTGCGCTTACAGTGAAATCATTCAGGTTTGTTTTTTTTCTTGTCTGGGATTCACGCGATCCACTGTGTTTGCTTTTAAACATGTGGTTCGAGCCTGGCGAACAGGCCCAACTCAGATTATAACTTTATATTAGGGTCCTAGGGAGAGTCAATTACAGCCAGTCCTGTTAAATAAATCAGGGTGGAAGAGGGGAAAAGAAAAAAATGGCACAGCGCCCTTCCTTAATGTAGATTTGTGAATCCTTGCTTGTTTTAGTGCTGTTTGAATATGTCTGAGATTCATTTCCCTCTGCACTGTCTGGTATAGCAATCAGTGCCTGAGTATGTACAGTATAAAGCCCCTGGGGAACGATGGCCAGTGCTTTAGTCTTGTTGAGAGGGCAGATAATGAAGTAGTATTGTGGTGACTTGGGTAATGGATGAGTTTGGACAAAAATATTGACTTTTGGCAAGAGGAAGGAAAGGGCCTTATTTCTGTAGGAGAACACCTACCATCTATCCAGGCGAGAGAATGAGAGAGTAAAGGATATATATATATATATATATATATATATATATATAGTGCTTGAAAACAAGAGCTTTCGTGGGGCTTACATTCTAAGGGCACCCGCGTATATTGAAAAAACGCATTGTTTTTTGGTTAAAAAAAATGCCTAAAATGCCTATTTTTATAGTGTAACCCCTAAATATGCTCCCAAATATGCTCTCAGAACACTTTAATTTATTACCCATAAAGAAAATGTAAAGGTAAACAAATAATCATAATCAGAAAACGTTTTTTCTCAAAAAAACGTTATGTGCTGATGCTCTCTTAAGTCAGGGACAAGGTTGTGAATATTAGTTTATTTGTGTATGTGTGTGTGTGTGTATGTGTGTGTATGTGTGTGTGCGTGTGTGTGTGTGTGTGTGGAGAGAGAGAAACACCGTTAGC
>JBBPDB010000134.1:9400032-9412530 GCA_037974465.1 Brachypetersius altus
GGCCTTGGCCAAAGAAAGCTGCTATGAATTCCAGACCTTCAGCCGTCAGTCTGAAGGTCTGGCTACGCGAGACTATTATGTCTGGGACAGCAGCCATTTACACCAGGGGGGGCGACAATATACCAGTTAAAAATTAAATGTTATAAGAAAAATACCACTGGATTGTCTGGGTGTAGTACGCCTCACCACAATCCGATACAGATTTGAATGCAAAACATTTTTCTAAAAGAAAAATACATAATATCTTATTTACCTTCTTGCTCTTTAGCAATGATTATTCAAATATTGGTAAATACCGGCACTGATAGACTTCATTCAATATCCTTTTTGTATCAGCTTGCAAAAAGCTTTTATGTCTGCTTGTAAACTGTATCCCTAAGTTAGCAAAAAGAGTCAAGAGTCTAAACACACCCCAAAGCTAAAGACAGGAGTCTGGTATCACACTTTTGATAAGTGAAAGGTTAATTTATAGAAAGTTTTAGTCAGCATTTAAAAAACTGGTTTTGATTATGAAGTCTTCATACTTATGTTCCATGCATGAAACGTGGGCGTATGTATACAACTGTAAAATGCCCAAAAATATCCAAACATCCCATTTGATTGTTGCATTCAGCTACTTTCAGGTATCTGACACAGGTATTAAATTTCACAGCCTTCATTGAAGTGTAGTGGCTGTTTGTGCTGGGGGAATTAACAACTCTAGTTGATTTTAGAAGAAAGTGCAGTAACTTTTGGACAAACAGTGTTGTAAGGCTTGACAGGTTTGAGAACCAGTGATACTATAGTTGGGCTTGGAATCAAACTTACAACATTCTGATTGCAGGGGAAAACTAGTCCAGTCCAGATTCAGAGATCTTGTGGAGTCCGTGCCTTGATGAATCAGAGCTCTTTTGGTGGTACTAGGGGTACCTGAACAAAATTAGGCCAGTGACTTTGATGCTGTGGTTGGTCGGTGGATATAAGTTTTAAATCTAATACCTCATCATTTGCTTGCAAATGTTTTGTATGTCCACTAGGAGTGTTGGGGTACATGTTAGTACGTGGTAATATAATGCATTATAATTTGAAAATTGATCATTAGATTACCATTACAATTTCAAGTAACTTTACGTTACCGCTGCGTTAGCAATAAAATCTTTAGTGCTTTAACATATATATTGTAAAAATAGAAATAATTCACAGTACACTGTCAGCAGCAGGCAGACGTCTTCCTGACAGTCGCACGTGTGACGTCATCTACAGGAGTCCTCAATAAATGCAACACCAGCTCAAAACAAACCAAAGAGTAAGAAGTGCACATTCAGTAGCTGGAAATATAGCCATTACTTTAAATTCATCCCAGTTAAAAGCAAGAACATTATTGTGAGTTGTCATAGGTTTGAAACACTTAATAATTTAATAACTTAATAAGTGTGTTTAAGCTGACTTAAGAGTGTGTTTGAGCTCACTTAAGAGTTTCTTTAAAGGATGGGGAAGTAACTAGTAATGTAACTAATTACTTTTGAAATAAAGTGATCACATTAGTAATTTGATTACTTTTAAAGGGAGTAATCAGTAATCAGTAGTTTAATTACATTTTTAAAGTATCTTACCCAACCCTGTCCACTAGGGACCAAAAATCCACCTATAAAAGCTAACAAGAAGATCCTTCGCAAGGACTAAAGCATCTGTGTGTGGGAGGTTAGGCTGGGTTACTCAGGTTCTTCAAACTGAGCCGCTGGCCCCCGTGGGAGGCCTTGTACTCCTGCCGAGGGCTGTGAGAGTGCGGTAAGCGATGAGGGCTCCATTTCATTAGTGTGAATGGCAGGGTTGGAGCAGCGGCTGGTGTGTTGATACGGGTGTGTTTTGTAAGCATGACGGTGAAGCGGGTGACTCTCACACCCTGTGACTCTCTCAGCGCTGCTGTCAGGTGTTTCTGCTGTACTGTCAGGCACTCTGTAACGTCAATCTGGAGTCTGCATTTTTTACTTTTGGTATAAAAAACATAATTTGGTATAAAATTTAATGTTTAAGGGAACTCTCACATTGAAAACATAAATGCATTGGCATGGATTGAAAATGTTGCATTTGCAAATTGTCTGGGCTTGTTGCAATGAGCTACATTTATGCATAGCTGGAAATCACAGGAATAATTATTAGATTCGACAATGATCCATAAAACACATATACAATGATCCATAATTTGTAAGGCATGGATTAACACATAATGCAAATTAACAATGCTTTGGCAAGGAGATTTCAGTTAGATTGCCATTCCTAGTTCATTTAATGGGTTTTTATGCATTTTTCGCTGCCGTTCTAGTCCAGGGCTTGTCTGGCCTCTGCATCTGCAGCTGGGACATGTGGTGACACTTTCTCATCCCATATGGTCCAAACAGGCCTCCCTCACCAGGTCCTGAACTGGGCAGAGGGACTGTGATGTGGTCAGAAACAGATTAAGCTTATTTGTTTCAGTATCTCTCTGTTTTGGTTCTCGTAAATACTGCACGAGACAGTTTCTTTGGTTTCAATAAGGGGTGAACAGATTTCTCAAATGTTGGATGGTGCTGACACAGAACAGAAGGTTGTGCAGAAGGGAATGTTATGAGGATTAAATTAACCTGGATTGTGTTTGGTTTGGTGGGTGAAGGAAATTTTAGATGGCCAAGGATGTCATGGATCCTTTAATGTGGGGTTAATTTGCCAGAATTCTCCAAAATGATGAGTGTATTCTTGTTACATCAACTTAAAAAATCTAAAATATTTTTGTTCTCCTAAAGTTACTTTTTTGTAGATATACGGTTATGATCTTATCTGTGATTCCAGTCTTTCTCTACATGCTCAATAGATTTGGATTAAATCAGCGCATTGAGCATATAAAAGTTTGTGAAAGCCAGATGATGGGTGGACTTCAGATGAAATATGAGCTCATCTGATAAGAGCTCTATCGCATTTGCCTTGATCTGTTGCAAACAGATGTGCGTCTTTCCAAGCCTGACTTTATTGTGGAAGGTATGAATTCTGCCTCTTGATGGTCTCTATCTTAAGGTGTTTCAACAAACCAGAGATTGGAAAGGAGTCCTTTTGGCACAACATATGAAGGCCTCGAAGTGAGGGACCTTGTGTGTGTGTGTGTTTCCGTCACGCCACCTTTTAAACCCTGAGGACCAATAAATGTGCCAACATTTTCTTTTCCTCACTCTCATAACCGACTTGGAGGTAGTAACTGAATCAGTAATAGCAGTTACTGGATAATAGGTCTTGAATAGCTGAATAGGGTTAAGGAAATTAATATAAAAAGATAAAAAATGTAATAGAAATAACCAGTGATAGGCTAAAGAGAGGTCTACAGGTAACTGTTGGCAAGTGTAGCTTGGTTTTTCCTTTTTTCCCCCTGATTTGCAGACTGGCTGCTTGGCGAAAGCTTGCTCTCACAGCTGGTCATCGTTACTGCCTCGGCATGCATGACCACCTGTTATCAATAAAGCACTTTCTCGCTCTTTCTGGGTCTGGCCTGTCTGCAGTACTCAGCGCTGGCCCTGCTACATCCCAGAGAGCCGAGAATACCCCGCTGCTATCCAAAGGGCCACATTCCGCCCAGATACATGGGAATTAATCATTTGAAAAGGGGGTAAGCCAATACACATTACTTTAGGGTTGATGAGCACGCAGGCGAATTAGCTGGCGCGGCCTTGGGACCTTATGTGGAAGTGAAAGCTCATGGGAAATGGCCTGTTTTAAAAGAAAAACCCAGCCATGTAACGTTTCTAAGATAAATGTGTGTTATGGGGGTTGGGTGTGGGGTTTTGGGGGGGCATATACTTCTTCCTAATAGTCATCGTGATCATCCTAATAGCAAACACATAAATCAAGTGGACCAGATGGGGCAGAGAGGAGCTTGCAAGAAGTCCTCCAGAGCTATTGTCAGTTGAAGTGAATTGAAGCACCATGGGGAAAGTTTTATCAGAGGCCGGTGCCAGGTTTAGCAAATACACTGTAACTTTTAATACTACAATAGCCTACGATGGTTTAGTCTTGCAAGTCAGACCTCCGGCTATCCTCATATGCTCAGAAGTGGTCAGAACCTGCCTACTTAGACAGAAAAAGGATGGTTATCTGACATGCACTAACCATTGTTTTTGTGTGATGTGTACTGGCAGGTTGCTTTTTAAAATAGAAACCAATAGTTTACTTATTGCTCAAATTTAAAATGCAATCATTTTGATCCTGTTCAGATTCCATGATCGGATCATCATCTTACCACTGGTGATATAAAGGCAGTATAGAATAGGCATGACCTATACCAGCTGTGTTTAAGCTGTGTTTAAAGGCCTTTATAAAACATTTTGTAATCGTAGTGCAGAGTGCCCCAGGCATTTTACATTACAGAGAAAGAGAACATTTTGGTGAGTGGCCAAGAATGTGAAAAAACACATCTCTTAAAATGACCATTCTAATTTCTACTATGTCCCCTTTGGGATTCTAGTAGTACTAAGCTAATGCCAGTGCTTATGAACCTTTTTTGTAGGCTGGTGAGGATGATGCTCAGATCAGTCAGTGATATGTCTAGCACTTCCAGATGTGAATTTTTTTTTTAAGAAATCAATCCCACCCATTGGAAAACATGAGTTTGGATGCCATGTTCCAGTTATGTTAATGGCTGATTGGACACATTAGGCCTGAATACAGTGCCTGAAATGATATAGAAAGTTTTGAAGCATATGTGGTGTTAGAGAAGCTGATCTGAACGCATTCCAAACACAAATGTACACAGATTCCAAATTCAGGAAGCATTTTAATGTGTTTTAAGTGAAGACAAATTTTTGAAAATAAGATGCCATGATATCAGTGGACGGAGCCTCAGAGGCTGAGTAATGCTGATTAATATCCTGTGTTAATGCTGTGTGAATTATATTATAGTGATGCTTTTGGTTGGGAAACATATCCATGGTTGCCTAAGGATTAGATTTTAGCAGGAAAAAATGCATGTTCTTTTTAATAACAGTCCCATTCATTCAAGCCATATTAACAGGCAGGACAGACAAAACAGGAACTACACTGGTACACGCTGAAGAGAGGGAAGGGGCGCACCATCCACTGCTTTAGACCAACATGTGTTCCTGAGCAGCACAGTGTGGTTCATCAAAGAAGAAGGGAAAACATCTGCAGGTAATGGCAAAGCCATTTTCAGTGCTCAGACGCTTAAATCCCTATTTGATTAGCCAGTTTGCATACCCTCAGATGTTTAGTTTATTTGGTAATAAATGTGAGGAGGAAAGCTTCATCATGGCCCATTAATTAGCTCCTGTTTAGAGTGGGATGTGTTTGGATGTGATGGAGTTTCTGGCTGATGGTTTCATGCTCAGGCTATTAGCAATGATTGTGTGCATACACAGCCTCACGACATCTTCAGATGAGGAAACTGTTGCTCCAAACACTGCACTCAAAGCCATGAATTATGGCCAGACTGATTTAGCAATTGAAATACATTTTTAAAATGATGGCTCCTAAAATATGATTGGATGGATGTATGGTTCTAGGGGAAATAGTGAATCTGTATAGAAAGCTTACAGTATTTAGAGGTTCTTAAGAGGTCAAGATTAGAACCATGGAAAGGTTCATTAGAGAACACAAGGTGGTTATTCTATGTTGCTCTGAAGGACCGGATGTCATTATTTTAGGGAACCATTACAGCTTTAGTGGTATTTATTATTGAAAGTGTGTAGAAGTTACTCATTTTTAGGTTCTCATCAAGAACCTAATTTGAAAGATGTTACTCATTTGGTAGAGTAGTTTTCATGTTTTGGAGAAGAGATGAAGCTTGACAAATGCTACATTAAGGGGAGGCTTTTATCACTAGCGGAGTGTACGATGGGTGCGGATTAAAAGGTAAATAGCTGTCTATGAATGGGAGAGAGTGTGTGTGATATATGTACAAATGAAGCAAAACAAGTAGTGTTACCATAGTGAACTAACATTTGGTAGAGGACCCAGTGTTGTGATATTACGGCTCAAACTAGAACGGGCAACAGCGGTGCAACTACTCACTTTTTGATGGGTATGCAACACCCCCCTAACCCCCACCGCAAACCGCACCCCCCATCGCGGCAGCATCGCTGGTCATCTACTGCCAGTGGCCCGGCACTACAATTCTTAAATATTTTAAACAGCATATTTAGAGCATAGTCATGATTTAAAAGCACAAGAACAGTTTTAAAACATCAATGCCAATTATATTTTTACTGTCCCTCCTTTGTTTTGGCGCCCCCCCTGGCGGTGCGCCCATATACATATACTGCATACCCCATTTTTGCGCCACTGACGGGCAATCTGACGGTATTGTGATACATCACATAACAATATGTCCTAATTTATTACATCTTGCCATTAATGTCTAAAAGCTAACATGTTGTGCAGAGAAACATGGACTACAGTCTGTAACTCCAAACTAAAAAATGCACCTATATGGTCAGTGGAGCTGAAAAATTATTGTTTTGTTTCAAAATACAAGATGTCATTTATGTTTCATGATAAATAGACCAATTAAGATTGGGTCAAACAATACCCTCTCCGTGGAGGAGAAGGGTACTGGGGGTGCTGCAGCACCACCATTAATATGCTTAGAGTACAATTTAAATTGTAATCCCTACAGTAGACATAAAATAAAGTATAAGACCACTGGAGAAATGATATGTGCAGTAAAGATTCATTTGTTTGACACAATGTTACAGAACAAATAAAAATAAACAAAAAAAGAGTACTTCGTATTTTGATTTGTGAGTTTGCTTTACTATTTCCAAATGTCTCCTCAAAAAACCCCACAGTTTTTATAGTTAATAACACATAATGCTGTACTTCATGACATTCATTCAGGTGCTCCTGATGGAGTAAGATCAATTTTAAAACAACTACTGTTTTCAGAGTGCTGTATTTTGAAGGTGACAAAAATATGAGAACATATATATTTCTTTCTTACAGGTAGCAAAAGTCAACCAGGCTCTCTCTTTCTCTTTCTCTATCTATCTCTCATTCTCTCTCTCACCGTTGTCTCTTGTGCACTGTCACTATGTCATGCTTGCCTTAACAGGATGAAAAGAGAGAGAAAAATCCCTGCTGAGATAAGGCACATGCTGGACTGCTGGGGGCAAACTAACAGATATGTATAAACAATTCGTGCCCAGGTGAGGCCTGCCGCAGCCCTCTCTCACTCCTCACAGCTGAAGCCATGTGTGGAGAAGAGGGATCGCGATAAGAAGATTAGTTTATAAAACATCTCACCACCAGCTGGCTTCCTGGCACAAAACGCTCCAGCTCTTAAACTCATCACAGGTAAGGGTACGATGATGAATAGGCTCACCCTGTGATGGACTCGGAATGGGTTATTGGGTTGAACATGGAGAGATGGATACAGCAGAATGAGGGGAAAATACTCTAGGCTGAAGCCTGTCAGGGTTCATCAGGTTATCCTCAGATGTCAAGCAGAAATCATTCATTCTGTAGAGGACAATAATGAAATACTGTATCCCTTTGATTCAGGAATTCCACATTTCTTACATACAATGTATATATACACAATATGGCCAACATTACATGGACACTTGACCATCACACCTAAATGGGTTTACTGCACATCCCATTCTAAAACGATGGGGATTAATTTGGTTTGGACATTTATACCCATGCAGTTTCAGTTTGGTTGAGGTCAGTGCTCTGTGCATTTCCTCTGCACCAAACTTGGTGCCTTCATGAACTGTGCTTTGGGAACAGGTGCATAGTCATTTTTAACAGGAAAGGCCTTTCCCCAAATTGCTGTCACAATCTTGAAAGCAAATAATTGTATTTTATATAAAAGTATTTTTTTTATAATATAGCACTAACATTACCCTTCACTGGAACTAAGAGCTTTAGGCCATTATTCCACCTCTACCAAACATTACTTTTGGCATTATATTAGGTATCATTCTGGCATTCCCCAAATTCAGGGTTTGGAACTCTTCAGTTGGTGATGTAGCAGATCATACCAACTATAGTCTTAAGAACTTGTGGCCCCACTCTGTTAGTTTAGAACTTTGAAGATGGGCTGTTCCTAGACACTTATACTTCCGAATATTACCACTTTCATTTGGTCAGAGCAGATGTAATGGGGCACAACTTTCACAAAAGGCCTTGTGGCAAATGTGGCATCCTGTTCAGTACAACCCAGTCTCCTGCCAGTGTTTGTCTGAGGAGACTGTGTGGCTATGTGCTTGATTCTATACACCTGTTTGCAATGAGGGTGGTTTAAACACCTGAACTTAATCATTAGGATGAGCGTTCTCATACTTCTGCTCCTATAGTGTATTTCATTTTTACACACAATAGCATGTGTGAAGCTGGTAAGAGGGTTTTTCACACATGGTGTCGTTGCTAGGTTAAGGGTGGCCCACTGCTCTAAAATATCTGTGGTCATCAATGAAAGGCTATAATATAAGTAACGTCTCTGGAAGGCCTACAATCTCAAAATGAAAAACAGCAACGTGGAGGTATGAGGTAGATGTTTGTGATAAAGTGTATGTTGTCCATAATTATCTTCCTTACATAAATATTGTAGTGCGTGGGGATGAGGTATAGGGGGATTGGGGGCTTTGTTGTTTGTTGTGGTGTATCATCTGCAAACCCATAAGCCTGTGTATTCAATGCCAGATGGTATACACACTGCACTGAAATGTAATACGCCACAGGCTTTATAAACACTAGTCATAATTGCTGAAATTCAAACTGCAGAGGACAGTAACAACTCAGAGGGTAAAACGTTGATGCATCTAGGACCCCATGGTTCCATTAATAACCCTTATCAAGTATCTTATGGTAATGCTTAACAAATGGAGCCTTTCAGGCCGACCCGATATGTTCATCTCATAGTCGAACGCGTCTTATCTGTCATGGATTCATGATCAATAGACTGATGAGTACTTCCCAAACCCCAAGGACTCATGAATAACACACACAGAAAACACATGGCTGTATTGACTGTATTGTGCACACAGTAACCACATGATGCATTACATCATCATAATATGGTCTTTTAGTTCACTTTTGAGAATAATTGTATTGATGTAATATCGAAGTAATATATGTCATATTTCTTACTGCGGACATAAATTACACATTTGAATCAAGTAAATGCATCACTTTTGTCTATGGAAACTTTACTAACAGCCTTATGGGAAGACCACTTACTAGATGATGGAGCATAGCTGTGAGGATTTAATTGCACAAAAGCATTAGTGAGGTCAGGTACTGGATCACAAACGCCACTCCAGCTTGTCCCAAAGGTACTGGATAAAGCTCCATCATATATCAGTAAGTGTGGGGTCAATGCTTGGTATTGGGTAGCATCCCATTCTCTTAGTCTGTACTTTTTTTGTAGAGGTTACACAAGCCGCGTGTGCGCAACTGAACACCTGTGTCAACAGAAGGGCCTAAATTAGAATGTTATTAATAATCAAACGGAAACGTCTGGAAACTTTGGACCTGCTCCGACTGACTGATGAGTATTGATCGTGCAATCTTAAAAGGACCATATGATTGGATCTGATTTCCATCTGTCTCATTGGTGGACAATGGGTACATGAGAAATGATCATGATTTAAATGTCCAGTTGATGAGTTCAGTTTTGTGGTCTTATTTGTTAATATAGGTGTCAGCTTTTGGAATACATTAAGTGTTTGCAGACTGTGGGAAATATCAGCGATATAAGTAGCTTCAGACTAGCATATGAAATCTTTTTGCCACATCCAATTTGAGCAAGAATCATTTTAAGCAGTCCAGTTGGCAAAAAGCCACATTGCATTTAACCAATCAGATTCAGTCCACATTCATATGTGGTTACAAATCCAATTTAAATTGCATCTTTGCTTTTCACTTGTGAATAGTTCCATATGCTGTCTGTGGTGGAAAATATTAGGACATTAGGCTTAAGGTAAAGTGAGGTATCCATGTAGATAATTCTAAAGTCATAAAAATGTTCTAATTCTAAAAGTTGACCAGATGTTCTAATAGCATTTCAGTTCAGAATTAATCAAGAGAATCGTTATTTTGCCTGCCCCATATGGATGTATAGGCCTGAATTGTTACTACAACAATGAATAGACATGTTGAATATAGGCAAACGTGACCATACCATTCCGTTTTTGTCACTTGATATTGCAGTATGGACACAAATCTCATTTTCCCTCCTTCATTAACAAAGTATACAAAAGCAGATGTCATCCAGCAATTAAAATCCTTTATCTGGAGTCTGTCAGAGTAAAATAAATAGGCTAGTCGTATACCAAGATCCAAAAGAATTAGCAACTAGCAGTGAATCTACTACTGGCACATTGAAACTATTTTGTGATCTTGATTCTAGCAGAACTGAGGAACGTAAGAGGGCACTGACGTAAGGCCATGTTTAAAGGTCTGCCAGGGTCTGGAAAAGACCCATATGCAGATGTTGCAATGGAAGTGGTTTATCACAACAAGGCATGAACTGTCTGCATTGGAAAATTTAAGAAAAGCAGAACTTTCCTTTCATGTTTGTTATTACGTATTGCGACTAATTCTGCTTGATACAACAGTTGGAGAGAAGACCGCGGATGCTTTGTACTCAGTGGCTGTTTTTTTGCGTGGTTATGAGTAGTTTCTCCCCAGTGGTGGCACAATGAGCACATTGTGAGATCTAAATGTTCTTCTAAGGGTGTCCTACTGGTCAGTGATGTCCATATGACATAGAATCTCATGGACACAAACAACGTAGTAAGAACCCTGTGAGGGCCTGGATGTTTATGACTGTGTCGAGCAAACCCAATGCCTTTGTTGTCGCATGATAATGTTTGTTCTGTAACATGCTCTTGGAATAATTATGTAGATAGCGTGGCTGAGAAGGCATTCACAGAGATGTGGCCCTCACAGCATCTTCTGCGGACAGATACACATGGAACAATGCCTAATGACATACTTAAACTGAAAGTTTGATCTATATGCCAAGGCATGGATGGTGTTGGAAGTGTGTTTCTTTATTTTGCTAGAGTTACAAGGCAAATAATGGGCAAGTAATGGAAGCACTGTATAAACTGTTGCCACAAACAGACTTGCTTAAGTGGTTTCTGGCACTGCATGACATGCTGATATCTGTCAAACTAGACAGACAAAACCCAGGATTTATAATGACTGGTATTACTGTCATTACAGTGTTTCATGCAGCATCAGAAATGACATAAGTATGTCTATCTTGGTGGGTGTGGGTTGATATCAGTGTGCAGTCTCGTCGATGCATATTCTTAAAGTATCTATATCCAGTGCAGAACCAAAGGTGCTAAGAATGAGGCAGGCACCAAACATGACTCACTGACTGCAGTAGGGATTTTGCGTAAATTAGGTTCCTGGCCGAACTGTCGATTTAATCATATCAGGATGTGATGCATGTCTGGCCTGGGCAGCCTCCTCTTGACAGATGTGACAGAGAGATCAATGGGCTGCTGCAATACTTACTTCAGTCTGGGTCAAAATGGGAAGCAGAAAGCTGTTGCAGTGTTTAAGCCCATTTTACCAGACTCTCAATTGTCTGAAGGTGATATGGAAGACAGATATTTTCTGGAGTTGGTCTGAGGTATTTTGGGGAATTTTGGAACAATAATGGGGCAGTCAAGTCCAAGATTCACTGCGATTTCAATAAAAACAGAAAAAATAGATTCAGTTTAAAATACCTAATGTCTAATGTCAGTTTTGGAAGACCACAAAAAAAGTAATGATAAAAAGGCAGAAGTGTGCCTGACTCTGTGAGGGGTGTTTTGGGAGTTCAGGGAAGGGTCATTGCCAGTTGGCGCCCAAACTATGGGGGGCAGGGTTAATTAAATAATCACTGGCACCTGTAATTCTGGCGGGAAAAGGGGTGCCAGAGGGAGGTGCTTAAGGGTAGAAGAGTTAGTTGGAGTTTAGTGAGCAAAGAGCAGTTGAGAGAGAAATAAAGTCAAAAAGAAATGCAAGATTCCAAGCGTCTGGTGCCTTCCTCTGCTGCTCGTCACATTGGTGTAAGAAGTGGGATTCACACGCTTCAGAGGACGGTTGACGCTATAATGGAGCAAACTTGCGACGAAGAACTCGACGCCATACGGGAGAAGGTGCTGCGGGGGCTGGCAGGGCCAGACGGTGCCAGCGCCAACCGGGAAGTGGCCGACCGCTACAGCACGCGGCGAGAAGCAGAGCCTTGCGGAACAGCAGCGATGCAGCAACGGCAGAGAACAGCATCGGGGAGGACGGTGAAGAAGCAGCGACTGCCCCGGCGGGCTCCCCGAAAGCCGTTAAGCTGCCAAAGTTCAACGGCAAGGCGCTCCTGGAGCCCTACCTGGCACAGGTTGAGTTGGCGACCGAGCACAACGGCTGGAGGCCAAACGAGGCAGCCGTACATCTCGGCATGGCGCTGGAAGGTGCTCGTCGACCGGCCGCTGGAAGAACGCAGAGATTTCAAGCAGCTGGTGGCGGCCCTGCAGCAGCGTTTTG
>JBBPDB010000134.1:9419339-9434765 GCA_037974465.1 Brachypetersius altus
GCAGATCCGGATCACTTTACTGAGTGACTCAGAGGGAGTCGGATCCGAAAAAGGATCCGAGTATCCCAGCTCTAGTGAACAGTCAGGAAACAGGAACAACTGGTGAGTGCAAGGATCTGGGTGGCTTTGACAAGGGCCAAATTGTGATGGCTAGACAACTAGAACTCACAAAGCAGCACAGCTTGCTACATATATGGCTGCACAGTCCCAGACCAGTCAGAGTGCCCATGCTAACTCTTGTCCACTGGCGGACTGCTGGAGAATATAGGCTGATCAATGGGGGCCCCACTTCACAACTTCTAGGCCCCAAAGGATCTGCTGCTACTGTCTTGGTGCCAAACGTTAAGGTCTTATAGAATCCATTCTCCAATCTGTCAGGGCTGTTTTGGTGGCCCAAGAAGGACCTACACAATCTTATGTTTTAAGATTGTTATGGCTGATCATTGTACAACTTCCAGGAACCTCCATGGACCAAGATGACATATTTGATGTCAATCAACCTAAATTCTGCTGACACGTTTGACTATATTGTTACATTGTAAGTCCATGACTGTGAGATATTACCGTTAGATACCTTTGCCAGCAAGTTGAATGCCCTTTTTTTGACTAAAGGGCTGGACGTCCCCCATAAACAACCACCATGTTGAGCGTTATGAGTCTCCTACTTAATGTCTCTGTGCATGATGTAAAAGACAGCTGCCATTTTAAAGTGACATGAAAAAAATACAATTCACATTTAGATTGACATTACAGGTGACATGTACATCTGTTTAATCAGACAACGCAGCAGAATGTTTTTCAGCAAGTCACTGTTTTTGAGATGGATTGATGCTGTTTTAAAGCCATAATATCTATAACCAGTCCAACCCACAATCTGGTGCTCATTGGTGTTTCCCTGCTCTAGTGTTGCTTTGACTTATGGTATGCAAAAAACAAAAGGTGTAGTCCACTGATTAACGGACATGTAGGGCGCCACAGTGTGCAGCCTTCATGGTGGTCCTTATCTGTCAGTCATGCAAACCTTGAGATAGATTACTGTGTCATAGGCTGCTACAGTCTCTGTGTTTGAGGATAGGATGGTATCTAGCAACACTCAGTGGGCATCTGGTTCTAATCGGATCAAAAAATATCGCCTAAGACAGAGCGGCCCTGCAGAAACTTTAACCCATGGGGTAATCGCTCCCCTAATATCCTGTGCTAGACGCAATTCATTCAACCAAATGTGTTTCAGAGAACCTACAAAGACATATGTTAAGGAGGCCCTTCTGAGAACGACATTAAAGCCTGCCTGGTAACATGCTCTGCGGTTTTCATGGAGAAAACCTCTATTCCATTGAAAAGGATCTACAGATTTGATCAAATCAGTAACTGATAATACCAATGATGGTAAGTCACCAACATGTTGACTGGAACAGATGAAGTGGAGAATTCCTATACTGAATCGAAATTGTATATTTTCATATCCAACAAACAGCCCATAAGCTTTGAATAAAGACTTAATATTTACTGGAGTGCAGCAGTGTTTACTAGAGAACAGTGCAGATCTGCTCTAATGTGTCTATTAATTATGACAGAACATGAGTGATCTCTTTCATTTTATTTTACATAGGGCCAGTAATTCTGTTCAAACAGTGATATCTGTTTGAAATTAAAGAAACTGCTCCACATTGGAAGCCCCTCTGATAATCATTAAATAGTGGTGAAACCAATTCAGAGCAATGCAAGTTCAGATGAGTCATTGAAAGTGATGTGGGAAGCGAAGCGTTTTTATGCTCATGTGTGAAGGAAACATTCCGAGACAATGAAGTCTGGATTGGAAACGGGTGGGGGGGAGTCGTGCGAAGCTCGCCTACATCTGTGCGATAGGCATTCCATGGCACTTCACACATCTGATGGCTGGAAACTTACAGTGGGGCTTTTTCTTTCAACTACTCCAGCCATTGTCGTCACGATCACATCACAAACAGCAAATAGAGAAGTGCACCTGAGAACTTTGGGTGACCTGACCTTGGAGATGTTCACAAGTCTGAATTTTAGTAAGGAATCAGAGCCTCAGTTCATGAAATCAGATGATTATCTCACTTCTGAAATCAAGGGTATTAATAGGGAGCATTACTGCAGTAACAGCCTCTACTCTTCTGGGAAGGCTTTGCACTAGATGTTGAGAAATTAATTCCATGCAGCCACAAAAAGCATTAGTAAGGTCACATCCTAACGTTGGATGATGAATTCTGGATCACAGATGCTACTTCAACTCCATGCCAAAGGAACTGGGCTTGGTGACCTACTAGATAATACCATTCTATTGCCAGTGCATTTCTATAGAGATTATGCACGGTTTGTGCAATTGAATGTCTGTCCCAACAATAAATACACCTTTAGGGAGCTGAATTTACTAATTAGAAAGGATTTCTTCATAAGTTATTGAATATATTTTTTTATTACAACCTATCTCTGACAAAACAAAAAGAACAGAATCACTGCATTTACACTCAATTTTAAGTCTTGATTGCAGCATATTGTTCTTCACACATGAGCATAAAAATGCTTCGCTTCCCACATTACTTTCGATGACTCATCTGAACTTGTATTTGCTCTGAAGGTCTTTAGGGGCATTCAAGGTTTAGTATTGGTTTTAATCTCTAGACTAGTGTAACAAATAGTTTGTAAATATGATTGATAAAAAATAATAAGAATGTTTTGATGAACTGCACGTTTGTCTAATTCAAATATAAACACCCAAACACGCACACACACACACACACACACACACACACACACACACACAAATTCTATAACCTGAAGTGTGCTTTCTAAGAGCTCAGTTCTAAGTGACCTAAATGGAACATTAATGGAGAACCGTCTAGTTTAGATAGAAACATTTCAACATTATCAAGGAAAAAAATCTACTTACATTGAAAGTAAACAAGTATTTTTGGTGTAGATGTTTTTCAGAGCACCTCTTAGTCGACTGCATAATTCTGCAAGCGCGGCTGTATTGCTTTGTCCACTAGATGGCTGTGGTTGTGCATAATTTCAAAGATAAAAGCTAACCCTAACCCTACACCAAAACCCTTACCTTAACTGTATACATCAGTGTCACATTATCATTGTGTTATTTTCATAAAGGACATTGAGGTATTTTTATAATTGGCATTTTCTTTTTAGAACAGGAACAGTTGAGTAGAATTGCTCAGCCAAAAGCTAACCAAAAAACGTACAGAAAATGTCCATGGTGCCTCTATACGCAACAAAACATACTGTCACATTTGAAAATTTGTGTGCATGTACCCATATCGAACAAGATATTGTGTTGGTGAGCCTCGTTCCAGCTGTAAAAGCGCCAAAGTAAACGAAATTGGTTGATCTTTATGAGCCGGCGCAACACTGGTCCCTGCATGTGCAAAAGAAGGTTCACTGACGCTGTTGGTTAAACTAGTGGCTTGCATTAACCCAGTGTTAATCCTGTCAATGAAAAACCAGCAATATCACACACTGCACTGCACTACATCAAAGTAAACAGACCCAATCAGTTTATTTCTGTAATGAAGCAAACCGTTGGTCAGTGCCCGAAAACCTCATTGTCGCTGTTGGTATTTTGTATAATTCAAAAATACCAACTGCCCTTTATACCTTGTCAAATCAATAGAAACATTCCAATATTATTAAGACAAAACATCTCCTTACATTGAAAGTTACATTGAAAGATGAGAATGTAATTTCCTTCACATGAAAAGTTCTTTGGAGATACAAGGTAGCCCCTTCAACAGATCAGTTAAGTCAGCCTCTCTTAGGGTACAAAACAAAATTTGAAGAATCATGAAGCAGATTCCTGAAGAAAAATGTGAGATTAAATATCTTGGTCGGTTAAGTGTTTTTAATCATCATGGTTCCAAGAAGTCTCTTATTTAAGGTCTGAATCAGGTCTGACGTCAACCGAGGACAAGGATCAAGTGGAATCTTGAGTCAGTTTATGTGCGGCTTAAGCATAACTCAAGGCTGAGTCACTCGTTTGAGTGTATGTTGCATTCCGTCAAATTCTTAAATGGATAGTTAAACAAACATAAACAACACATTTCCTTTCTCAACCTCTTAGCACAAAGCTGAGCTAAGGAATTTACTTATCAACTTTATGCTTCATGATCATTGTCGCTAACAATGAATGGATAGAATAACTGTGACCGTAACTAAAAGCTTTAGTGTCTTCAGATAACACAAACTGACTATACTGATTGGACTGTCATCCTGCTCATTGCTTAATTTCTGCAAGAACATCATACGGATGTTTTCTGTATGATGGGGTGGAAAGTAGAAGCATAACTGAAAAGAAATAGAACATAGCTTGTGTTTTACCAAGGTAACAAACAGGCGGGGTTCTTTAGCTCACATGAAATATAATAGGTTGAGCTATAGTGATGATAACCACTTGGACAGTTCTGTATAAGAATATTTTACTAATAAGCTGTGGTTTATTCCAACTGTCTTATAGTTATCACTTGCAATTTTCAAAATACCATTAGAACACAGTGAAATTCCCGCACTGTTAACAATGTCAGCCTTCCAGCAATACAACAGGAAAGCTAAATGAAAGCCAAATTGGTCAGTTTTTGTATCTTGCTGTCCAGTTGACACTACTTTGTAGTTTAACACTAAAGACCACCTTAGACAGGGCAGTTTGATCAGACATTTTGTCATTATGGCATTTCATATGTCCCTGTGGTGGATTAGAGGTTGCTCTTACGCTATATGCCATTACTTTGTAAGGATCGCTCTACCCCACTACCCCGCTCCAAAGGCAACCTCTGGATCCATGTCTGTTGTTCCCTCTTAACAATATGTCCATGTCTGTGCGCTGAAACATTTGTATTTAATTTGATGGCAAAAGGAAAGAGCAACAGCTTGACGAATGAGGCTGAAATCGCTGTCATCACTCAACAAAAGACTCGTCTAGTCCTCACAATGGCCTCATTTTCCTAATAACTTCCAGTCGCTCATAAAGAGAGAGAGAGAAAACAGCAGGGGATGGGAAAAGTCCACGACAGCAGAGGAGCTTTTAAATATGCCCTGATGACCCACCGTTAAGTGATTTAAGCCAACAATCTTCCTTTGTCCCAATAGACTTGGACAGATGTTTTAGGTAAGGATGAGCCTGCTTAGGTGTGAATGACTGGCAAACACGCTTTCAGTTCTGAAACTGATTCAACACAAGATGCACTGCATGATTCGTTCGTGAATCTAGGAATATTCTTTTTCTATGAAAGCAAAACGTGACTTTACCACGATTGATACAATCTTAACAATGGTAAAATTACGCACAGACGCTGATGACATTATGCTTTAACAGCAACAATATTGAAGTGTCTCCTATGGGCTGTACATTCTGATGTGACAGCAGGCAAAGACAGGAGCTTAAAAACATCAAAAACCATCAAAAGTTATACTGATCAACACTAATAGCAGACATTAACCTATACTAAATCTACACGGTTCACTGGATAAACTATCTAACACAAACTAGGGTGATGGTACTAGTTTTGATATTGATTAAACAAATTCCTTCTTGAGCCCATTCTTCTCTCCCTGCTTTCATCGTACTTGCCCATCAGCAGTGCAGCTGCAGATGTCAGTAGCCTGCTTTTGACAGGAACAAGAATATTTGACTGAAAAAGACAAATACACAGATGTTCCATGAATAATACATAACAGTCTCAATTTCAATCCATGAAAAACACTATGATTTTAATGACCTGGTCCTACAGCATACAGCATTTAGCTCCAATGCAGCGACACGTGTGCACATATTTACAAAAGCTTTAAATATGGCTCATCTTTGTGTGTGTGTGTGTGTTATTTTGAATATTTACCTGGTAACATACAATAACATTTTCATTAAGACTTTACTGTATGACTACACACGCCTTTCATGACAGCTTACATAAACCTATGTAGTCCTTTATAAACACTTCTTCCAACAATGCCAGTCATAATAATGACAACTTCAGTCAATTTTGATAGCATTTCATGTTTTTATGACAACAGGTGTGTTGGAATAAGCATTTATGTGAGTTTGTGTTAGTTATTATGAAAGGCTTATGGTGGTATGTAGTCTTGTGAATGCTGCCATCAGTGGAGTGTTACAAAAGTATAGCGCTGCTGTCAAATTTTTTTTTTTTTTACAGTAGTTCTACATTTCTACAGCTGCCCTGCATTGTGTAAACATGTCAGTGGTCAATCCTACAGTAATTGTAATGAAATAAAGTAATGACTTGGAATAAAGTCCTGTTACTTTAACAAACGTTACATTTAAGAATATATTTTCGCTCTTCTGAAAAGTACACAGTTGTTGGTACACAGTGACAGCATGATGGCTGACTAACACACTGTCTTTAAAAACATTGACACAGACAGTTATTTTCCACACAAAAGTTCAAGGGCATTCCAAAGAAGCTAAACAGTATCAGCGGATATCAGCATGTTGTACCTTCAGTTTAACGAGTGTTTGTAACTCCATGGTGGCTTATAGGATTGACCCAGTGGTTCCTGGTCCTTCGAGGGCTCTCTTCCTCTAAATGGAGTGGGGGATAAACTCCCATTGAAATCCAATCCTGCGAAAATCCTCAGGGTGTAAACAACCTGATCCTCACAGGGTAATTTTCACTCTGCAAAATAAACCAGAGCCCATTACAATAACGCAAGGAAGTGGAACATCAAAGAGGGGGCAGGGGAAACGAGAATGAATTAAGAAAGATAATAAAATCAGACTAAATCATGCAGGACATTGGAGTCTATAAACCTCCTGGTGCAAACAATAGCCACTGGAATGCTGGAAATTAATGAGGCCAACAACTTAATAGTTTTTGGCTGGAGGCCACCATAAAATTAGGAAATAAAGAAGTCTGCAAGGTTCCTTCCTTTATGTTGCTGTAGCTTTTTCTTTCGTTTCATGTATCAATGCACCCACCTTTGAAAGAAATGAAGAAACACTGAATGGGTATTAAAAACCAACATGTTGTCTTCATATAACCAGGAGTGATGATTGCTTAAATGAAATCAGATCATGGCATTATGGTAACATTATGGTATGTTACGATGACTTTCATGGTAACATTACACAATCTATTATACTATTATGACAATTTCTGACATGACAGTATATCACAGCATATGATATCTGCCTTAACATGGTTATGCCATGAGAATGTCAATGTTAAATGTAACTGTTGTCTTTTGGAGACCTAATGATCAAGACAGGTCATTTTGCTGCAAACTTTTGCCCGCTAATAAATTCAGAGGTGTTACACAAGACCTAAGCATGAAGGTGTTTCTCGTCTAAGCAGCCATGTGAGGCTCTCTAACCAACACCTTGCTCTACTGGGAGCTGTCAGCTTCAGTGCAACAGCATGAACTGCCTCTTGGATCAATTTTGCAATCGTAAACAATCATCTGTGGAGCCAGGTGGCTAAGCTATTGAGCGTGTCTTCGGAGCTGTGAGGGCCTGTGGAGGACACCTGAAATGCATCTGTTTCACATGGGCATCCATTAGAGCAATATAAACAACTCCTTCTGCACAAAGTGCCCAGGTATTTGTTTACTTTCTGCGATGGTGTATTTGCCTCGGTTTGACAGTGTAAGGCTTATCAAGTTACACGGACTTTGCATTTATGATTTCAACATGTCTTCAGGAGAGCTTGAGATGAGTATCTAATGGTTTAATTAAACACTTCCAAGACACGCCATGTGACATTTCAGCGTGACAACGCTCTTAGACCTCTTTAAATGGAAAAAGAGGTGCGTCAGTGTTCCTGATGGATTCACCTGAGAAAAGATGCTCCACAGGGCTCCTGGAACCCAAGGCTTGATCAAACTTGCTCCCTTTTCACTGTATGTAGTCTGTACTTGTGTTGTTACTGACATTTCTGATGAATATGACTTGACTTGTTTACTTTCATTGTTTTGAGATCTGTTGGGACCATTTGCTCCCTGGGTGTTGTGATTTGGGCTGCAGCAAAAATGTGGCCCAGCTGGGCGTCCATGAGGACTGGTTTGAGAACCAGTGTTGTATCTGACTTCAAGCTTTACAAAATAAATATCACTTCATTGTCAATGTGTTGGATGCCACTATAAAGATAATAAACATACATATTTACAAATAAGCCAATATGGGTTCTTCCAAGTGAAATACACTCATCATAGAACCTTTAAAGAACAGCTGGGAACACTAAACAAATTCATTAGTGGTCATGTTAAGTTTACTGATACTTGATTACTGATAGATTCTTTAACTGTTAATTAACCCTTAGTTACTAAATACTAGGTCCTGTATTGGCTGCACTACAGAGGAAACACTAAATGAAAAAAGAGTAGATTCATGAACAGATCCTTACTGGGAATAATATATAAGTACTACACTATTGAAAGTGTAATAAGGGGCAGTTAACACACTTAATGAGTAAGTAAGTAAATTCTTAATGACACAGCTAAACCATCAGTTAGCAATATTGACTAAGTACTTTTGGCTGATTACTATTACTAGTTACTATTGATTAAGTACTAGGTTAAACTAGTACTTACCAAACAGTTAACTGATATGTCAATATTATTAATTACTTGATAACAGAAATAACTAATGAATAAATTAATGCTTTGTTACATTTTCCTAAAACTGTCCAAGCCATTTTTGCAGTGCAGTACAACTGAAAAAGTGTCAAGTACTAAAAATGAAAACATATATTACAACATGGCCAAAGGAGCTGCTGCCATGAGTTGGTTTACATGGCCTTCTTGTACAATAGACTATTACGTAGTCTTACTGGCCCAGCACAGGTATTCCATAATATGCTTTATTTGTGTGATGTTTTATTTCAAACATTACACACACAGAACAGATTCATTAAAAAAGTGATTCTAATATATTTTAATTGTAACTGACACTGAACATATGCTTTAATGATGCCGTTGAGGATTTCTGTCACTGACTATTTTGACTAAAATACTCAAAGTAGGCCCAAGTGGGAAGTAAGTTTGGCCTGTGCCTTATGAATAAAATCATAAAGGTCCAACACCATCCATAATTACTGCTGAGCTCTCTATAACCAGCCCTTGAAAATTACAGGATGTGGATCTGCCACAGCGACAAGGGTACAGACTCAGATACATTTATTTTTAAACCAATTGGAACAAGGGCACACAGAGCAGTCCCAAGAATACCACCTTTGTGCGGCCCTCTGTAGACAGCAGGGCTTTAGCTATAGACAAATTCCATCCCCTGAAGTAAAACTTTTCATGGATCCAGTTACCACCCCAGGTTACGGACTCTGGAGTACTGCCATTTTTCTATAGGAAATTTGAAAATGATAATGATACATGTCCCCAGCTGGGGGTGGAGGGGGGGGTTATGTCTGTGTGGGGGGGGCATGGCTCGGAGCCTGGGAGACAAGTCCATATGCCAATATCGCTTAAGCCGTAAATCGTTTATTTCCTCTGTCGCTGACAGAAAATGGCCTGTGTTTCAGTGATGATTTACAAGCTTGACTCCAGACGGACAGAAAAGTGTCGGATGGCAAAGAAACCATTGCTAATGTGTGACCTTTTTCGCAAATGTCATCAACCACCATTAATCTGACTACAGCCTCCAAAGACCATCAAATCCCCAGGGAGGTCAGGTCAGTAACATTAGTAATACCAGTGATCAGTAAGATTACCCGTATGAAGGGTTTATGAATGGTTCAAAATGAGTATTATAATGGTTATAAATTCGGTCATAAACTTCTTAAAATCAATAAGTAAAAAGGTCACACTGACTTGTTTTATGTCATTAATATGAACATCTGATGGAGCTGCCAGGTTTAATGAGAATAATACCTGATATAAAACAGGATAGATGGATGGGGATTCATGACAGGCCACTGTTGCCCTTAACTAATGAAGTACAACTGCTTTTCGTGCAACTTGTCCAAGGTGACAAGGTGTGCATTTCACCCTATGACTGCTGGGAAAGCCCATCACAAACTCTGGTTAAGATGAATGGATGAGTTTATTGGAAGTGTATTAAAGGCAAGTTAGCTCCCAATGAGTAAATGAGTGAATACTCAATGACAAACTAAACCATCAGTTGCCAAACTAACACTTACTTGTTACTTGTTAACTTGTACTTAATGAACAGTTAACTGATACATCAATACTCAATAACAACATATGCATCATTTATTTGCAACTGGATGTAAAGTGTTACTATAAAGGTTTTACACCAGTTAGATGGTTCATTACATTTTCCTAAAAATGTCCATACCGTTTTGCAGTACAGTACATTTGGAATGTGATACACTTATAGCAGCAAACTGGATAAATGAATGAAGTACTTATTGATTTTAAGGTGTTTATGACATTTTTTTTATTGTAAATTGGAACTAAATGAGGAACTAAATCAAAATGTACTAATTAGGCAGGTGAAAAACATCCTAATGTGGCAAAAATCTATGATTCATCCATACTTTCGTCTGCTCATTTACAGTCCTGTATGTCCTGTATATTTGCATGTACAAAATGGTGGGTTTTACAGGTGCATGATGATTGGATGGTGTGTCATTGCCCTGCACTAAAAGACCTCTTAATACTGGGCCTGCATACAGGCATGCATGCATCTGCTAAATGCTGTACCTGTAAATGCTGTACATCACTTAACATACTCATATACAATAATAAAAAAACAAGAACAAAACATCTATAATAATAACACACTGCATACTCCACACATTGCATAGAATAAGTTGGGTGGCCTAGTGGTTAAGGCATCCGCCCTGCGACCAGAAAGTCCAGGTTCGATCCCCAAGACCGCTAGGTTCCCTGAGCAAGGTACCGTCCCCACGCACTGCTCCCCGGGCGCCGTGTTCATGGCTGCTCACTTGGTGAATGGGTTAAATGCAGAGGTTGAATTTCGTGCTGTTCACACTGTGTGCAGTGGTGAATGATCACTTTCACTTTAAGTCTTAATAATTGTTAATGTAGATTTATGTTGTCGTAGAAGGTTTGTGTGCATATCATGTAGTGTCATGAACATCAGCCTTCACCGAAATGGAACCATACAGAGAAACAAAATGGAATTAAAAAGTGTTGTTACTTTTTTTTACAGCTGTCCTTCATATTGTATGATCGGTTCATGCAGAATAGAGGGCTAGAAATGGTCTAAAATAACTTGGTAATTAGCTTTTGTAATAGGGGATGCCAAAACAAGGTGGATTCTACTTCACTTTAAACACAAAAGGTGATTTAAAAAAAGAACACTATTGCAGTTTGCAATGCAAAACAAGCACGCGAACAGGAGTATATTTGTAGTGAATTAAATGACTGAGCCGTCCAACAACAATGGTGATATCAAAGTCTTTATTCTATAAGAATACTCTACACATTGCATTATAGAGCATGAAAACTCATCAATAGTGCATTTATGCATAAAAACATTAAAAACATGAGACCAATTATCCACAGGGAGCTAAGAGGGACTAATGTCAGAGAGGTCATTAAGGGTAATAATCAATAAGAGCTCAACAATGGCCTTGCATTAAACCGTCTTCTTGTGAACCCCATGACACTTCATTGTTTGCTCAGTATGTCCGAGGCAACACATGCTTGATGGATTAAGGGCCTTGGAGTTGGGAAAATATCGTGTCAAAGCAGCGGAGAGCCATAAAACAAAAGTATTTGAGTTATAATCACTTGCCAGAGCTTGCCAGAGCTGCCCCCGCAGTTCCACATGCGGCGGGAGTGGCCCGGGGACGCGCTGGACACATTCGGAGGAACATCGGTCCACGTTGCCTCCATAAGCGTAGCGATTGCGTGCGTGCGACTGTCGGCGAGTGCTAAGCCTCCACATTCTTTTCCCTCTTCATCATCGACACGATGAGGATGAAGCACGAGGGCGCTTCAGAGGATCAAAACATCTCAGAAGGCCTTGGGAGATTTCTGAAGCTGGAAGGCCTTGCAAAGCTACAAATAGGTGGGCTGAACCATTTGTTTCCAGCATGGGCCAAAGAACTTTCACTAGCTTGTCATTGTTAAAAAATTGAGAAGGGCTGAGGATGATTTCAAATATTTTTAAGATCTGAATTGATCTCATCATAGCTGTCACTGGGTTCATTTAAGGATAAACAAGAAAATAATTTTTTTACAGTGTGTCATTATTTAACATTAATATTTCATGCATTTACCTGTTACCTACTGCAGGAAAGTCTGGACTAATTAACTGTTCCTGGATAATAAATATGTTTTAATAATTTCACCCAGATTTATTATTTTTTTTATTCTCTCAGCTATTTATTGTTTGTTTTAATAGACCTGAAAGTAGCCCTGAAAAAAATAGCAATACAATAGAATAGCAAATACATGTGTATGGGAACATGCATACACTTTTACAACAAAATGTGCTATTGGTCCTTTCATTAAACTGCAATTTGCAATGTGATGAATGACTCAAGATTCAATGATTTAAGATGACTTTAAACATGAATAACCAAAAGTGATTATTTACTTTGAGAGCATTACTACCGATACTATATACCAGTTTTCACTAAAACTGTCACACAGATTTCCACATTTTCACCTCACATGATTTCTAGTATATATAGATATTATGCTTCATATTGCTCAATTTTAAATTAACAAGAAAATCAGTCACATTAATTATTCCTAAACACAAAGCTTCAAATTCCAGTTGTGTGTGTGTGTGTGTGTGTGTGTGTGTGCGTGAGAGCGAGAGAGCGACAGAAAGAGAAAGACCTTGGGCCTCTTGCTGTCCTAGCCCTTCTTTTCTGCAGCCATCAAATTGACAGACCAAAGGCAGAAGAAGGACGGCTTGTAAAATATGATTTTAAGCGGCTCTTTCACAGTCACGACAGGGGCGTGGAGCTGCTGGAAGAAGCTTTGTGGGGATTTTTGAATGCGCAACATTAGCATATCTAAGACTGCACCAGCTTTCAGCCCTGGCGGGATTCCACCCATCATTTAGCCTGAAATGATGAACCAAGATACATAAAATCCTTCCACACATACACACACACATAGACATACTAACACACACATACACACACACACACAACGATACACACACACATAGACACACTAACACACACAAACACACACACACACACACAACGATACACACATAGACATACTAACACACACAAACAGAGACACACATACACACACACACACACAACGATACACACATACATAAACAAATATACATATACACATATACACACACGCATATACACACACACTCATCCACACACACTCATCCACATACACCCAGATACACATACACACACACATGCTCATGCACTCACACACAGACACACATACGCACACACACACACACACACACACACACACACACACACAATTGGGAATGAGTTATATTACTGATTTTCTTGTTGCAGTTTTAACTGATGGCTTAAGCACATTTTTTGTAACTATTGGCTGTTTTTGCAAAACTCTACACACAAATAAAAAAAACCTTACATCAAAGCAGCAAAACATTGCAGATCTCTTGCAAAAGCAAATAAATCTTACTTAACTCTTCAAACCTTTGTAAAAAATTTATTTTTGTACCAAACAGTCAACACAAACCATCATATTAATAAGCACACAATGCACCAACTACACACTGATGGTATGAATGGAAAACACATCTGGCTTTAGCTTTCTCTGAGCACAAGGTATGTGAATTTGAGGTGATACTTTTGTCATAAACAGTTCTGTAAACACACACGGATTCAAATGTCAAGTATGAATGTTTATTTACACACATCAAAACAAACACAAGAAAACATACAATTTTACTGAAAGAAAGAGAGAGAGGGAAAAGGTGTTGTCGTCTCTCTGGGTCCGGCCACAGAATTTCATCAACATCACATGCAATGTCTTCTAGTCCAAGACACCGGGGAAAATATCTCCTGGAGTGCAGTATCCAGGCCTGACATGATGCCTGGTCAATATTCTCACATTCCTCCTCCATTGCCTGTAAAAGAGCCATGCGTTGATAGGGATGACAGTCATAGACCTTCCAGCGCCAGGCAGAGAAGAACTCTTCAATTGGATTTAAGAATGGAGAGTAAGGGGGGAGGTTGAGTACAGTGAAGAGTGGGTGATCTGTAAACCAGTTGTGAACCAAAGCAGCCCTATGGAAACTAACATTGTCCCATATGATGACGTACCTGGTCTGCTCTGGTCTCTGAACATTAGTGAGTATATAATGTAGGCTGTCCAGGAATGTTATAATGTGTTATATGGGCCCAGGGTTGCATGTTAGTGAACAACACTATTTTTGCTTATAGCTGCACACATATTTATGTTACCACCACGTTGTCCTGGGACATTGATTATGGCACAGTGTGCAGTAATGTTCCTGCCACGTCTCCTTGTTTTAGTGAGGTTAACCTGCCTCATCCAGAAAAATCAGCTCATGACCCACAACATCTGCCTCTAGCTCCTCACTCTCTGGAAATGACAAAACAAATGCAGCACAGCAGGTCCAGGCACAGCACTACAGTGTGCACTTCCAGATTCAATACGAATGATACTATTGCTTACCTGCACATATTCATATCGCAGCTGTTTTACGTCTTCACTGTTTCTTTCAAAAGGGACTGTAAATTTGTTTCATCCTGATTTTGTGGTGCGCCAGTACACGAGATAATACAGAGATGCTCACATTGTGTATGTTTTGGAAGGTGGTGTCATCCTCTATTATGCGCTGCTGTACTTCTCGTAGCCTAATGGATTTATATGTTATCACCATATTGACTATATGGGTCTCTTGTTCTTCAGTGAGCATTCTTCCTCTGCCCCAGATTCTGGATATCTAGCAATTCTGTAGAGTAACAATTTCAGTTTTACATTTACTGTTCTCCACGCTGAAAGCTGACCTGTGGTTTATTTATTGTGCTCATGCTGATTGCAAAGTGAACTAATGATCTAAAACAGTTTTCACATGTGACAGTGGGGCCAGACAGTTGGCAACACAGTTTACAGTTCTTTCTGAATGCTTAAACACTAACAATGTTTCTTATAGCACAGTTTCTAAAATTATTAGTAGTTGTAGCAAAATCCCTCACTGAGTTCGTAAAATTAAAAGCACAAACACAGCTTTGCACTCAGTTTGCACTTTTGTAACGCACAATTTGCAAATGTGTAAATACAATTCACTGCACAGCACTCTTTTTGCAGAACTGTAAACACAACTCACTGCTTTACACACAATTTCCAAATGATCAACACACTCCTAGTAAATCCATACACATTTATGGCTATTATTTACACGATTTTGCCAACTGTCTGGCCCCACTGTCACATGTGCAAACTGGTTTAGATAATTAGTTCACTTTGCAATCAGCATGAGCTCTATAAATAAGCAACAGGTTAGCGTTCAGT
>JBBPDB010000134.1:9434865-9465289 GCA_037974465.1 Brachypetersius altus
TATACACTGCTGATCCAGAGCTCTCGCCATTTCGTTTCCCTGTATACTTGTATACGGTGAAATGACAATAAAGTTCATTCTGACTTTGACTTTGACTCAGTTTCTTTGCAAAATGTCTGATAAAGGCGGCATGTCTGACAGCATGACGCCTAGGCAGTAATTAAATACTGGATTCCAGGTGACAGTATTGGACAATATTTGAATACTGACAGAACCTTCGGGTTTTCATTACATTGCACCATGGGCCAGCCATTTATTAAAATACCAATTTTAAAGTATAGCTCTAATGTTATCTCTAGGGTTGGCTCATTAATTCATCTGAAGGGGCAGTCTCCATCACTGAAGGGTTCCTCCGCTTCCAAAAGGAGAAGCTGCTGGCTTATCAACTCACGGTGGATGACATTTTTTACCTGGCCATTTTTGATTAATTAAAAATAGTTTCAAATGCCTTCCCCTGTGTTGTATGAATGAGCAAGAACTATGTTTGGACCGAAATGTTATGTTGTAGGCTATCATATTTTATTATGATATCCTCACATTGGCCTTTTATTTGTCTGTTTGCTTAACCAAATAGATTAAAGGCACCAAATGTATTATTGTGTATCCCTCCTGACAATAGTTGACAATGACTTTCAGTCTACACTGAACTCAGAGATCTCAGGTCTTTTTTTCTTTTTTTAAATGATAGACAATGACAGTTATTCAATGGGAGTGAGGTGTTAGACCTTGGAAGTAAATAGATTTTTAGTAGAAGAGCACAATATTGTGAAACATTATAGAAGTGGAAGAGCATGGCGGCCAGTCCAAGGGGGGGTGGGTGTTCATTAGCTGTACCCAAAATGCCTTATAACAAGCATTTATGTTTCCCAGCACATAAGAATTCACTGTTCCAAACTTACACACTAAGAGAAGCTCACTAGAAAGAGAGCTCCACAAGTGTTTAGAAGCGAGCTCATTAGCAAAGCTAATAATGAGCTAGCAGCTCAAAAGTGTGCTGAGCAGTATAGCAACAAAAATGTCATTAGGAAGATCACAACTGGGGGAACATGCATGTTCAATGATCCCCCCCAGGGTCACACAAATTATAGGCAAGTCATTGAGATATTTTGTACTTTACAAATGATTGTGCGTTGCCTGCAAATCTTCTGACACACCATTTGATACAGAACTACTGCATTTCTCACATCTAAAGTATCTAAAAGTAGCAACACCGATATTATTGCTGCAGTTTGTAACTGGAAGCACAATTAAAGAAAATGATATTCAGCGGTCATAAGGAAGCACAAGCTCTACAGAAAGTAAAAAATCCCATTCAGCGCAATGAGAAATCATTAGACCATCAGAACAGTTTAGTTTAAAGTGTGTTCATTTCAAATGACACTCACTTTGTATGTGTGTGAAGATGCATCATTATACGAATAAAGTTGGTAGAGTTATTTGATATATACTTCATTTAAGCCATTTCATGGTCATTACTATCCTGGCTAGTTTTAATCAACAGCTCGTGTTTCAACACTATCAGCCGCACTGCATTTCAATTTGGAAACATGCTGAGCTACCGCTTTACAATAAGTTTATAAATGGTTTATAATCGGGTTGTCAATTCGGCTGTAGACAGTTAAGGGATCATTAATAAGTAGTTAAGAGCAAGTTGTCATGCAAAGATAAAGGCTCAATTTTTTGCAGTATCTGGTGTAGTAACATGTTAGCAAACACCTGTTCTGTGAGAAGATAAGCTCAGCAACTAGCAAGATCGGAGAGCTTGCCAAATACTGAGCCTGTATGAATGTATGACAACTGTTAGAACTTGTTAATAACTGTTTATTAATTATTTACAAACTGTCTACATTTTAATTACCAAGCGAATTAGAAATATTTTGAAAACTAAAGGTAGTATTGTTGTAAAGTAGTAGCATAGTGAATATAAACTCCAGTCTAAATTTATTCATATAGACAATCTAGGTCCATGTTCATTGGGTTAATGTTCATTTGCCAGTGTTCTGTAAAACTGGTCACCTCACCTATGAAATCATTATTTATTGGCAAAGCATGGAGACAGATTTATATAACATCTCACAGCCCCACAGACGGCAGACCCTGTCTCTCAGATGCCTTTTCCACTGAAGGTCTCACACACACACACACACACACTCACACATACACACACACTGATCAATCTCACACAGATATTAGGGATACATTCCACACAGATTGAATGTCAGCCTCCTTTCTCATAACTCGATGAGGTCAAGGGAAAGACAAGAAAATGGCTGAGAAATGTGAACCTGACCAAAGAGCTTCCTTTTTTTTCCCTACAGCACATGAGTAAAGCATTGCTAATGTTGGGTAAATGCTCTGTGCAGGCAACAAACAGAGCAGGCCGTCATGCTGTATTACCTATTGTTCACAGTGTTAATTCCGCATGCTGAGACCACAGAGGCAGAGGGGGATTTGGTTTCACATGAGCCATGGACATTGCAATTATAGAGGTGTAGTTTTTATGGTGCTAACTGAGCCCTGTCTCAGCCATAAATGGTTGCTGCACATGGCACTGTACAAGTAAGCTCAGGAGAAAAGTGAGCATAAGCGCAGGGCTTGGCTACTTAATCTATTGACTAGTGTCTTTAAGCTGGCATTATCTCCGCCTCAGTGCCGCAGCCGTCAGGATCTTATCAAAAGGTAGCCAATTAAAGAATGAGGAAGGTGAGCTGTATTAAGCAAATGTCAGCATCTCAGTGACCTCTGACTGCTCTTATCTGTCCACAGCAATCCTGCATGACAGCTTAGGGCTCAGCCTACTCTCACCTGAACCAGTCATAAAAGATTTTCATTTCAGAAGACGATTCAAATTCAGAAGATGCCATCTTCATTTCTACCTACCCCATACCTTTCTGAGGAGAAGAAAAAGAATGGAGAGAGAGAGAGAGAGAGAGAGAGAGAGAGAGAGTAGGGGACCTGTCCTGGAAGCTTGGATTTAATTCGTTTCACAGTCAGGCTTCAAAAGTTGAATAAGACTTTCATGTGAATTTTTTTTAACCCCAGGGGGCAACAGAGCCATCTGTGGCCAGAGAATGATTGGCATGTTGTAATGTCTGGTCCAGCCGAGTGAAAAGATATCCATAATCATATTGGCTCTGTAGAACGCTACAATACGAAGGCCACTTGACCGATCAGCTGAGAGCTATGGAGCACTTGCCTGCCAATGAGGCCACATTTGACCTTGCATCTGGCTCACAGGGAGGCTGTGCTCAGAAGTTCCTGCTGCTTTACTCGTCATTACCTGTTGGCTGAGACACAATGCAATCCTGGCTGACGGCCCAGGCTCCCCAGTGCCTCAGTGAGCACGCTGAGCTGTAAGTGCTCAGGTTACGTTACCAAATGAACACTCAGGGAGCAGCAATCACACCTCAGAAACAATGTTCCACACTTTTCTGTCGTGCTTCGCAAGTTAGACTTTCCCATGCTCCCACATCCCATATTCAACTATTAGTGTTTGGTGGTTGGTGTACAAGTTCAACCATGTGTATTGAAATTATGAAAATAAAACACTAGCTTTTCCAGGACATTTAGAACATGAACACTTCTGGGTTGAGGGTTGAAGAAGATTCAAAGGGCAGGAAAGTTAATACTGGATCAAGGATGGGCTGTTAGCAGTTGCTATTTGCAGAGACTACATGTTCCAGTAGGCAGCTGTGGGCTACATAAACTCGTCAGCAGTCTGGAGTTTTTGCTTTCCAGCGTCATCTAGAGATGCTGATCTTCCTTTGTTTCCTTTGCTCTCTGTGTACATGTAAAACTGGATCATCTCCTCCACTGCACACGTATCTACACATATTAAGTCAGTAGGTGGGTGCCTTTGGCATTTTTGTTTTGCCAAAGTAGAAAGAGTAGAAGCTTTGTTCTCTTCTTTGGCATCTTCTTGGCTTAACTCTTTGGAAGTCTCTTGTTTATTCATGGCCTGGTGTTGCTACTTTTAGAACCATGTGACTTGTTTACCTGGTTCTTTACAACCATCTGGTTCTGTCATAGGTCTAACAAACTGCTGCGGTTGGTAACACAAGCTATAATGATATTCTGTGGTGAATCAAAACTATCAAACAGGCCTAAGTGAGTGTACCCCTGGAAATCATGAAAGACATTTTTCATCCCTATCCCATTATATTTTTGCTCTATCTTCAGAATAAGATTTGCCGTACATGCCACTGAAGAACATTACCTCAAACTTTCCACAGTTGCATGAAACCTGCAGCCAGTATCAGAGCTAGGATCACAAGATAAGCTAAAGGACAGCTTTAGCTTTTTTGAATCTCTATCAAACACATTTAACTCTGACCAACACAGCTGGTTAGAGCTGTTTTACTGCAAAGCACTATCCACATCACCTTTTGCTCTAAAGTCAGAGCCGTCAGCCTCTATCAGCACAGCAGGATGATTTCTATTCTGAAAACAAGCATAAATAAGCTGCCAATAGCTAACATGGCTAGAGAAAGGAACGGCAATCAGCAGGTCATGAGTACACAATTGGAGACTAGAGATTGAATCAAAAATAAAAAGGGATTAATTCAGAGACTCTATTTTCAGTAGATGACTGATTGGTGTGGATTGGGTATGATAAGGCCAAAGAATAATAGATTACCTCCTACTTCTTTCACACTTAATCTTCTTAGATTGATTTTCTATGTGTTATTTTATTCTTGTATTTTTTCTCCCTACTATTTTTATGCTTAATATTTTTTAATTTTCCTGTAGAGCACACTGAATGTAAGTCCAATAAGGTTCCTGCCACGTCTCCTCGTTTTAGTGCGGTTAAAACCTGCCTCATCCACAAAAATCTGTGCATGGCCCCTGGCATCTGCCTCTAGCTCCATCACTCTCTGGAAAAGACAAAACAAATGCAGCACAGCAGGTCCAGGCACAGCACTACAGTGTGCACTTCCAGATTCAATACCAATGATACTATAGCTTACCTACACATATTCATATCGTAGCTGTTTTACGCGTTCACTGTTTCTTTCAAAAGGGACTCTGTAAATTTGTTTCATCTTGATTCTCTTCCTCTAGATTCACCTCCTAGTCTTCCTTCTCCTCCTGCTTCTTCACGTCCTCGTCCTCTTCCTCTAAATTCACCTCCTAGTCTTCCTCCTCCTCCTCTTCCTCCTGCTTTTTCACGTCCTCGTCCTCCTCTAATTCTCACTCTTCTCAGTCCTTCTTCTCTGTTCATTGTTCTCCACACTGAACGCTAACCTGTGGCTTATTTATAGAGCTCATGCTGATTGCAAAGTGAACGAATTATCTAAAACAGTTTTCACATGTGACAGTGGGGCCAGACAGTTGGCAAAATAGTGTAAATAATAGCCATAAATGTGTATAGTTTTACTAGGAGTATGTTGATCATTTGGACCTTGTATGTAAAGCAGTGAAGTGTGTTGACTGTTCTGCAAAAAGAGTGCTGTGCTGTGAATTGTATTTACACATTTGCAAATTGTGTGTTACAAAAGAGTGCAAATCAGTGTTTGAGCTTTTAATTTTGCAAACTCAGTGAGGGATTTCGCTATTACTACTAATAGTTTTAGAAACTGTGCTATAAGAATCATTGTTAGTGTTTAAGCATTCAGAAAAAACTGTAATGTAATATAGAGTGAATATAAACCCCTGGCAGGTGAAGTGAATAACACTATGATTGATAAACTGGTATATTGTTAATATGGCACCTGTTAAAGTTGGGGCTGTATTGGGTATACAGTCAGTTCTTGAAGTTGACATATCTGAAGGAATATGAAACAAATATTCAAGCATAAGGATCTGAGTGACCTTGACCAACTTTCAAATGGTCCTCCAAATTCCCAAGATATTATTCTCAGTGAACATCTATGCGATAATGTTTTGATTGTACAACTGCAAAATATCAAGTGGTTATAATGTTATGATGTATATGTTCTTCTAACAAGCATCATTTTGTGAATTCTCAAAAATGTTATGACATCCAATGCTTGTTAGAATAAGCCTTTATAATTGTTTATGTAGGTTTATGTTGTCATAAAAGGTTTATGTACATGTCATGTAGCTTCATGAATACCAGGCCTCAGGGAAATGCAAACACATGGAGATGCAAGTTATTTTTTTTACACCAGCTGTCCTTTACTTTGTGTGATCATTCCATGCAGAATAGAGGGATAGATATGATCTAAATGACTTGGTGATATGCTGTATGTAAGGGTGTGTTCACCAAAAAAGTGTTTAAAAAAGCATTTTTGCAGTTTGCTATGGAAAACAAGCCTGAGGACAGGAGTTTATTTTCAGTGAATTATATGACTGAGCTGTCCAACTGCCCTGTTTCTCATTCAGCTTAAGTCTACCTGCTGGCACACACACCGCCAGGCTTTAACTCATTTCATCAGAGAGAGAGAGAGAGAGAGAGAGAGACTGGGTGGGCAGATAAGTGATCTGAAGGATTTAACCTGAGTGTTATTACATTCTTCTGCCTAATAAAGCCACACACACACACACACACACACACATCGCCAGGCAAACACACACACGTTTAGATAAGCAATGCTGAGGGTCTGTTTGTTTAACATCTCGATAAAGACTCATCTTCTCTGCGACTCTCTTAAAGCTTATGGTGATGGGGCCCTTTGGGGAGCATTTAATTAAAAAGGCGATTCTACGTCTGGCCTAAAATTTATAACTGTTTGAACATAAAACACGAAAACATGCCAAACAACATATACAAAGTTAAATAAAACGTGGAAGAAGATCTGATATCCTATATAACTCACCCTAAACATGTGAGCACTTTCACACTCCAAATATGGTGCACTTCTGTAACGACCAGAAGTGCGGGAAGAGTCCACTGTAGATATGTTGTATATCATTGCCTTGTCTTTAGCTCACATTCAAATAAAAGTCAGTTAAAGTGATAGAGTACAAAATATTGTTACACTAAATGTTATGAATCAGTCAAGAAGAAAAATCATTCTTTGGTTTTGCACTGGAGTTACAAGGCTAATATTACATACTACGCTTATATCTCACTAGTCCTTAATCTTCACATTTTTCTCAAACATGTAAATGTCCTAAAATGGACTTACTTGGTTTCTGACACTGTATGACTTACTATTATCTAGAATATCAATAATTTAGAGTAGATCTATGCTGCTGGGCACCTTTTGGGAAGAAATGATGCATTTTGTGAAATAAAACATACTATAAATTCTGTAATTTGTGGTTCATTGTTTAACAAACATTCATTTTATATAGTTTGCAGTATCTCTTTTTTATTCCAAGTTTTGGTTGGAAAGCTGTGATGTCTATAAGAAACCAATTATTGGTTGCTGCTGCCTTCTGATGAAAAAAACACCAACATAATTAAAAAGTGACACCTGAATCAAGCAATCTTGGTTTAATATTCAAATGGTGGGACCAATTTTGTAAGGACAAATGTCACTTTAGGCCTTCTGGAAGTCCTAGATATATTACGAAACGCCATAATCTGACTAGGTTTTAGTCAGTTGTTAGAAATGGAAATCCAAAGTGGCAGCTCTGTCTATTTTACTGAGGAATAACTGTAAAACAGAAACTTACAAGGTCAAATATACCTTCATATGGTTTTAAATGCAAGCTTGAAATAAAATATGAAACTTCTCACAAGCTTTATGAATCTATGTTTTTGGAACAGCCAAATTGCATTAATGTACAACTAACATCCCACAAGACTGCTAGCAGAAATAAGCCATTTAAGCCTTCTGACTTAGAAGGCTATAAGGGATTTTACTTGTTGACCTCATATATCCAGAGAACATCTAAGGAACCAGACTTTGGACACTAACATGTCTTGGCTACGGGACTACTTTCAATGCAAAGAGGAAAATTAATCCACCTCAACACAAATCTAATCCTTACCTTAATCCTAAAGCGAATGCCTGTTTAAATGTAATTTGAACATATGCATACAATCTACTACAGATGATTCCAATACAGTGGGACCATTTTTGAAAAACTATTAGTTCCACCAGCCATGAAGGAGTCTGTTCTTGCTGGCTGTGGGCTTGTGTGCACAGTCTGACACATTCAGTGCTGTTGTGGAGTTCAGGCTCATATGTTTCACACTATTTTGGGGAATGGACGGATGCAGACATTACAAACAGCAGTCCTTCACACCGCTTCCTGGCAGGCCTCATGTGGGGAAGCATGTGCGCCGTCCCACAGCCCGGCCAAGCCAGCGCTGCGATTGGTATTTGTGGTCCAAGGCTGACGGCCAAAGCCTCCCATCCCCAGTATGAGATAAGGATTTCTGTGTGCAATTACAGTCGGAGTCGCAGGCAGAGTAGTGCAGAGCGGGAGGGGTGTGCAGGCATTTACCTGGACTGGGGTGGAAAATATTGACCACAGCTACACTTACTTGAACACTCTCAGTCATACATGCTCACGTTACAGACATAAACACACAAGCGCACACAGAAGCACACACAGACACACAAACAATAAGAGGTGTCATTTCTAAACCAACCAGGCTGATTATTTATTTGGCATGCATATCTTTTTCCTAATGGTGGTTTCGGGTGTGCTGCCAGTGCCTGGAGAAAATGGCAAAGAGAGAGAGACAGAGGGAATGAGAGAGAGACAGAGAGAGAGAGAGAGAGAGAGAGAGAGAGAGACAGAGAGAGACAGAGAGAGAGAGATTTGGAAGGAGAGAGAGAAGTAGAGAGAGAGAGATTTGTTAAGAGAGAGAGAAGTAGAGAGAGAGATAAATTTGGAAAGAGAGAGAGAAGTAGAGAGAGAGATAAATTTGGAAAGAGAGAGAGAAGTAGAGAGAGAGAGAGAGAGAGAGAGAGAGACAGAGACAGAGACAGAGAGACAGAGAGAATGAAAGAGAGAGAGAGAGAGAGAGAGAGAGGGTCATATACTCTGTATTCTTAGACTTTATAAGCAGAATTTCTGAGTCACACTTCTTTTGAATAGCTCCTCTTTAACCAACATTCAATAAAGATTCTTAAAGCCAACATCAAAATCAAGCATTTTCTCCCATATTTTTCTCCCATACTGTGATGTATCAGAGTGAAACAAGGTATCAAGGAAGGTCTCTGATATCTAAAGTTTAATGCTAGACAGATCTTTATTTCATTATATGATTATGAATCATCTACTAAGTCAGAGACATTGTTTTAAAACATTGTTTTAATTAAAGACTTTGGTCTAAAATGTATTTTAAACCCATTCATGATGGAGTTCATGCATTTATCCAAGCCTTTGTAAGGCAAAAAAATATATATTTTTAGGATTTACCGCTGTTTTACTATGATCATTATATATAAAAGCTGCAAAGACATGACAGCTCATTGGTCATTTTGGATAGTAAATGAAAAGGCTGTGTTTGTGCTGAAAATCTCAGTAATTTTCTCTTCACAATGAAGCACTCAGACTGAACTGTTTTACTAACGGAATTAAAAAAAACTCCAATTGAATATCTCTGTTGTGTTTATAAACACACTATAAACATGTTTCCAGGTACAAAAGACCTGAAAATCCTCAGATCACACTTGCAACAGACCCATAAGGACAGTTGTTCCATTCTGTCTGTAAGAGTTTATGTAAATTTGAGTTCGCAAATTCTTTCCTCAAAAAAATTTGATTTAGCAACTTTTTTGTATCAACTAGATTCTATTTTGAACGTAGTGCATGTGTTAAAAGTGATTCCCATGTTAATAAACTTTAAGATGCAGCAGGTAGATAGGAAACTTGCAACAGTGTTCTCACTTTAGGTTCTCACTTTAAGCTCACTTTAGGTTCTAACCTCCTTAAATGCAGTCTAAACACTAATACTAATGTTTCACCAGAGCATATGTAAAAATATCTGTAAGGGAATCTGCAAATAGTAGTTCTTAGTTCTGCATTAACAGAAACATCCAACCCACTAGCTTCCAAATCATGAACCACGTCTATCTGACTCAGTGCCTGTTGACTTGTTTCACTACAGTCATTAATATCTGTTACATATAACTCTGTGTGTCTGACTTCCTTTTCTGTCTTTGAAGGAACTGAGACTCTAGCACTAACCACACTAATCACCTTCAGCTTCTCTGAATGACATCTGAAGACGTCCAGGTGCAGTGCTGTCTTTCACCAGTGGGAGGCAACAACGGACATAAAAAGTGACTTCGTCCTCCATCTCTCAGAGCAAAAAACGCTGATTTGCTGATTGGTTTGCAAAACCATGCTCAACTCATGCTCAACTCATGCACCATGTCTTTAGAGAACTTCTAGGATCGTCTGTTATGTATCCCACTGTGCTACAAGTCAATCATCACAGTGGGGTTCCCAATTACTTTGTAATTACTGGTGTAAAATGTTATTACTGTAATTAACATCATTAAAACTGCAGGCCTCTTTACCTGAGTCATTAGAAAAAACAGCCCAGGCTGTTTTTGGTCATTAGCGCTCTTATGCTACCTGACTAGTTTAAGTCAGGAAATTTGTCTTGGTGATAAAAATGATGCATTGAAGCAGAGCACAGTGACAAAAGCCTATGGGCTGAACGCAGATGGTCTCAATTTGGCTTGTTCCAAATCAAGCATCCCACAGTCCACCTGAGTGATGGGAGCTAAAGGGTGTAAGCTACCTAATAACCTTTAAAAAGAGATCTACATGGTGTGTGATCCTGTGACAATAACTCATGCTCCCTTTTAAACAGAAGAACTGAACTGCATAGTCAAACATGATCAACATTCACCTGGAGTGTGAAAAGTGGTATATAGCAACACATAGAGCCAGTCAGATATAAATAAAAAAGAGAATAAGTCAGCCCAGATTTTGAGAACCACTGTCAAGTCAAGTCAAGTAGAGCTTTATTGTCCAACAAAAAAGCTCAACTTGACTTGATTTGATAACGAACATAATGGGAGTATCATAAAAGCCTATACCTTTTTGGGCAATCATGGTTTTCGGCTCAGCTTGTAATATTTCTAATTGGAAACATCATCTGAGTGATTTTCAAGATGAAGTGAAGGACTTCACAGTCCATTAGACTGACAAGGACTAAAGGGCATAACTTTGAGTTTAACATTGGAGGGATCACACATGGGCTTTAATGGGGGGCTGGGGATATGAAGCCACAGTGAAAAAAATGTAAATGCTATCAAATATCTTCTGTAAACATGGAAAAACGTAACAAGACATTCAGTCTACATACATACTTTAAATGGTTTAATGGTCCAACAAAGTTAGACCCCCAACCTTCTTCTCCAGTGATACAGCAGGTTATATTAACTATTGGGTTTGATGGTGACAAGATGTGTATATTTCTAACAAATATCCAAATTCTTTACTTTACAGTAATATATAAAAGCTTAACTTTATCTAAATATAACATTTATCAAACACTTACATAACTCTACATGTTATGTGAACATAATCAGACATGTATAAAGTGCACAATTAATAAAATGGATTTATAAAGTGTTTCGAAGCACCTCTGCCCCACTATTCTGCCCCACTACGTTACCTCTTATGTCTCTCTCTCAAATTAAATTATTTCAACATATACACAGACCTAACATCACCCCTGCTCTACTGGATCTATCTTGCCCCATGTGTCTTTTTCAACCATTAGCTTTATAATAAACACAAATAATTAATTATTAACTGTTGCAGTCTTAGGTGCCTGAGATTACACCTTACATTACAAAAAAAAAAAACAAACTTAAAAGTTAAAAAGTGTTCTTAGTGTAAAAATGCTCCTGTTTCCCACTCAGAATCAGGATGGAGCGATAAAAATATTCTACTATAATCAGTAGATATCCGTATGGTAAACATCACATGTCTCAACATGTTTTCTTTTTTAAATGTTAGGGGTTTACATGGCTAAATTAAAATCATTAGAGGCAATGAACACCCCTGTCCCATAAGTGCTAACCTCTCAGTTGAAATGTATTTCGTGTCTTGTGAGATTTATACAAATGTACTAAGATATGAACCTGGTTAAGCGCACCACAGCCCACCTGACTGATGAAGCTAAAGGGCTAAAACTAGATTCTAGATCCTCCATAGAAAACACTGTGGCTTGTGACACACACAAAAAAGCACTTAGAAAGGAATGCTTGTAAAAGTCCAGCGGTGGCACATAAAGCCTTGTTTACACCACAGAGCCCGCGGGTACACAGACTAGAGGAGCAGGGATATGTGAGGTGGCTGAAGTGTGGCACGGGCCCCCATGCCCTCATTAAAGCCCAAGACTGAGGATGTGGTTTCCACCCGGAGCATGCAGACACATACTGCCACTCAGATGGACGATCTCTATAATCAAGTTGAATGTACTGCCTCATTTTAATTGGTTTGCAAACCTGCAGTCCTCACGCTGAAGAACTTGTGAATGATTTGGGATCAGAATTACATAAATGTCACTGTCTCTTGTGGTATAGGCTACTGAACACCACTCTCTGTCAAATGTTAAAATCTGTGCTAATCACATCAAAAGTCATACCATTACTCATAACAGCTCTTCAGTTTAATATGACTGCCTGTTCTTACTGTGAGGATAAACTAGGAACAATTAGGACAAGTATGTTTAAGTTGCTGTTTCCCACTCAGATCAAGTTTCTTAGAATATAAGAATAAATGCAAATAAAAAACCCAAACAAAAAAGGAGTAAAACGTATCAAAATTTTGTGTGCTGGTTAGAAGAGCACAGGTTTTGATCCAGGGTTCTGCTCAGTGCCTCCAGTCATTGGGTGAATGAATAAAATTCCATAATCACCTAATTTAATCTACTGAAGTAAAAAGAGCCAAACCATATATTTGATGGAGCTACAAGTAAAACTGGGCTTCCACCAGGGAAGAAGTCTGGAAATGGTTAAGCAAACACTTTGCCACACATAAAACCACCATTTACTGTGTTAATGTTGTTTGTATTTGTTGTAATGTAAGTATTTACATTGTAACTTAACACTACTGCCCAGTATTAAAAAGCATTTTCTCAGGTGCCTAAGACATTTGCACTGTACTATATATATATATATATAGAGAGAGAGAGAGAGAGACAGAGAGAGAGAGAGAGAGAGAGAGAGAGAGATAGATAGATAGATAGATAGATAGATAGATAGATAGATAGATAGATAGATAGATAGATAGATAGATAGATAGATAGATCATCATCATCAGCCTTTATTTGTCACATACACTTTGGGATATCAAATTCACAGATGGGGTATCAAATTAACGTGTTATAAAAATTAACATGCGTCCTTATAAGCACATGTGCCGAGAGTGGAAGATTTACTCTAGATTACTTAATCAAGCTGTGCCGTGGCCTCAGCGAGGGATTAAAGTTTTAAGATTGTGTGTATGTTGGGTGTGGTGGGAGCTGACTGGATATTTGACAAATTACCCCGTGCAGGCCCCCCGGACACCCATATGACTTACACTGTGTCTAACTTTGTGGGTCCTTGAGAGGTTCTGAGTGTATTGGAGTGGGGGGACACTTCGTTCACCCATGCACTCACTCTCACACACACACACACACACACACAAACACACACACACACACACACACACTTTCTTCAGGTCCACTGTGGGTGGCAGAGCAAAGGGGCTATAATGAGGCTGGCAATGGTAGGATTATTTTCATTTCCATGGAGCGCTTTGCCGTATCTCATTGTGTCTGCTTTGTGTATGAGTGTGTGTGTATGTGTGTGCGTGTGCAAGCACCTGTGTGTAATAATATATTTAATGCACATATACCTTGTCAGAATGTGTCATATATGTTATAAATACAGACCTGTGTGTGAGAGAGTGTGTGTGCTCTGTGAGTGCTATCACTAGCCCCTGCTGGCCCGTGTCCCATTCACACAGTGATTCATGACAAAGGTAACTGTGGCCAGCCCCCACAATGCTTTGCTCCTCAGCTCCCAGGCAACAGGCACTTCCCCTGCTCCCTTCGAGCTGGGAAATACCTAATGAGTTTTTACGGCCAGAAATCTGCCAGAATTTACGGTTATTGTGATAACCCACGAGTCCAGCAACAATTTAGGCAGGCAGATATACTGCTGTTTTAATAAGGGGTGATTTAGTGTTATTGCAGCTAAAGGATTCCTTTCGCTGTAATTGTTACAAACCGCCCCCCGTGCAATTAAAACAGAGGGAATTGATGGAGCGCTTTCAAACACTGCATTGTCCATTCACACTGCCATCTCTCTGCTTCCTGCTCTTTCTTGGATTCTCTTGTTCCTCGTTTTCATGAATTTCTTAATTGTCTTCGATAAGACAAAATGAGTAAAATTACTTTTAAATATGTACAAAACATTAATGAACGTGCTAAATGTTTAGGCTGCTTGGGTTATCCAGGACCTAGTTGGCGTTTATTCCTTTTGGTGACTTTTTGACTTTTTATTATATTACTTTCTGTATAACTTTCTCACTGTTTGTAATATTTCACTGTATTTCTGTAATTTATTTTTTCACTGTATTTTTTCTGTAATTTCTGACATTTTTCCAATCAATTTTGCCTCTAAAAGCAGATTAAAGAAAATTAACTGGAAAGTTATTTGATATACCACACAATGCACTGCTTAATACCATACTTAATACCAGCTGTACATTCAAAGCAATGGCATGCACCTGCACCAGCCAATACAACGGTATATATCATTTTAGCATAGCAAACTGAAACACAAAACACCATCATGGTAGAAATCATAAAATGTATTTAAAACAAAGTTTCATGAAATAAACAGAATCGACTACAAACTACAACAATGAAATGATGAAATGAGCCTGGCACACCACTGGTCCCATTCAAAGGGTTGATGTGCTTAATTACGATAGTACCATAGTGGCTTTCTCACCATCATTACACTTTTTTCCCCATCAATGTGAAGAAAACAAGACAAGATTGAGGTCCTACTCATTGCTAAGGACTCTTACCTGCATGTCAGAATGTAAGCTTCAGTTGCCCATGCAATGTAATAATGCACCCATTCTGTGAGGTTGAAGATTTAACCTTGTTTTGATGCTTTCTTTTTGAATGAGAAGGATTTATCCCTACTAATCCATGTATACCATGATTCGAAATTACTATATTCACTCTAATCATAATAGTGTTATAATGTTTTGCTGTGGCTAACATTCATCATATCCTCTTTCGAATGTCCTTTAACATTTCTTTGTGTTTTCTGGAGAAGCTGTTGTCAATTTTGAAGCTAACATTTACAAATTGGCCTTATTTCCAATGCGGTGAAAAAAGATATTATCTTAGTTAAAAAAAATTAATTCATCCTTCAAAGTGACATCTGAACAGAGAGGTCTACTGATTCTCCCGCTGTGGAAAATCCTTCATCAAGATGCTTGCACACTACTCTATCATTGGCTTCCAGATTGTTTGAGTAAAAAAAAAAACAGTTCGACTTAATTAAACAAATTCCACCTGAATAATGCCGTTCCCAGAAGTGAAAAGGGGGCTAAGTTTGAAGGGGCCAGCGATGTTTGTTATTCTACTGTTAAAGTGTTGGGAGTGGGTCCTCTTGGTCAGCCGTGCCAAGCACAAACAGGCAGAGAGGCCCAGCACAGGCCACTTGGCAGCTTGCTGAGAGGTAACTCAACATTATTAGCTGCTAATAGGAGGATGGGGAGGGGGAGAGGGGGGGTGGGGTCTTGACGTTTTGTTTATGAAGGCTAGCGAGTGGGCCGGGCCAGAAGGTTGATGGAGGCTGTCAGATGAATTGCTTGGGCTGGGTGCTTAAAATGCCTAAAAGCCTCAGCTATGTGAGATAACTAATTGCTAATTGTCTTCTCAGAAGAGTGGGCCTTAGTAATTGACTCACTAAAATCTAAGAATATGTTATTCTGATTTCTGCAAGGCTCTGTAAGTTGCAGTGCTTTATGAATTGGTATCTTAGATGTCATGGCTGAAGCTTTGGTAGACTGGCCTTTTTCTCCAAGTTTACAGTTTTATCCTCGCCTCGAACAGATGAGATTCATAGTTTCTTATCTGACGTTTGCCTCTATAATGTCACACTGAAGCTACTTATTGTATGTAAATGTACAAAATGCATCACCAAATCATCACAGACTCACCTCACACTGCATCGAGTTGATAAGCAATCTCAGATAGTCTTGCTTATGTGTTTTGTGACCCTGTATGACACACTGCCAACAAAAATGTTGCAGCAGTGGCTTTGATGGCTTATTAAATCAGAAATGTCAAAGAGTGTCAGAAAAGTAATTTCATGGGGGGTGGGGATTTTGCTTGTAAGTCCTAAAGACACTGAATCTAAAGCTATTATCACACTACATGACTTTAAAAGTGGTCAGATCACTGTACTGTTCAAAATACACAGTGTGTTTGTGGTTTGCACACTACATGGCTGGTACACGACAGGGGCAGGGGGTCTTCTTCTTTCACCTCTGTTTTCCGAAATATAAGGAGTGAATAAGGAGGGAACATTTTTGATTTTGAAATAGCAATTATTTTTAAGTGTAGTTATGGTGGGCTGACAAAACTAAAAGCTACTTTCATTTACAGCATTTAGATAAAAGCAAAAATATGCTTTTATTTTTGCTTAAAAGCAGTATTTCACAACCTTGGCCCTTGAAGCCCCCTGCCTTGCACATGTTAGTGTTTTCCCAGCCTTAAAACACCCACCTCAGCTCAGTGAGGGGCTGTTAATGAGCTGATTAGTTGGATCAGGTGTGCTGGAAGCAGTGAAAACACCCAAATGTGCAGGGCAGGGTGCCTCCAGAACCAGGGTTGAGAAACACTGCTTTAGAGCTTGTGCTACATGAGAGAGCCAAGCAGTAAAGTGGTGGGCATTTTGTACACTCTGTGCAGGCCTTTATATTGAGTCCCATATTTAAATCTGAGTCCAAGAACCTCTGAAATTGCGTTCTGTTCATTGGAGCTGCATCTTTAAACATTGTGGCTAAAACTTTCTAGGACTGGACTCTTTGGATCATATCACATGCACCATATTTGCAGTTGCCATCCTTCCATTCTGTTTTTCATCAAGGATCTTGACAGCTACTTTAGCTTCGTAGCTCCATAGCAAAAATAAAGAAGAAAACCTCAGACACCAAACATGCCTTGTCTGGTTGACTACATTTGGGGTAAGAGGGGAAAATAGTGTAAATTTGATTTTTAGCCAAGCCATCACTTTAAGTTGCTTGTTAAACATAGACTGGGTCTGGGAGTCCAGGGCCTGGTTACCCAGCCCAAGGGATGAACTGGGGAGAGGAATGCCATCATCCTCCAGGTGGATCCCCTCCGTTTGCGAGGTCAGCCCGTCTGGCTGCGCATGTAATTGGTTCTGGTTTATTGCGATTGGAGTTTATTAAGACAAGCGTGGAATGCCCTGATGTCAGTAACAAGAGAATGAAAGGGAGGGATTGAGGCAGAGAGGGAGGTCCAGGGGTGAAGAGGGAGGGAGGGAAAATGTATATAGAGAAAAAGAATCTAAGTTTTAGGAGGGATAAAGAGACAGAATGGCCTTCAGCTGACCCTAACAAAGCGCTGAGGCTTCTTTTGGAGTTGTGTGCAACATAGAGGAATATTGTGTGAGACTATGGGGAATGGAGGCCGGCGGTGTGTGCATGTCTAAGCACGGTAGCCTGTTTGGACTTAATGAGTGACATAATGAGGTGACAGACACTCCAACCTTTCCCTCCCCCGACATACTGTTCCCCATTTTCCTTCATTCGCACCTCCGCAAGCAGTCACTTACACAGGCCCCAGTGATTCAGCGAGCATGCCGCTACAGTCCCGTAAACATTGGGCTGTTGTGAGTATCTAATAGCTGATCTAAATGATGTAGGATCTGTTAAAGTGTGAAGTGCAGGCCCGCTGTGGTTTCTGGGTGGGCTAGTGGGCCTTTACAAGAGAGGCCAGTCTGACAGGTTTATGTAGTAATAGTTCATTGACATGAGGGACAAGGAACAGGTTTTTAACACTACGCCTAAATGTAATTATATTTGTGTTTTATTTATGGAGGCTTCATGACCACTACTATTAATGTCAAGTCAGTGTTGAAGAACTAGTGGTGCACCATTGCCTCACGTCTTCTGTGATGTGTACTTGTATTGAAATTACTTCACAGACAGATTTTGTGTGCAGATCATCTTTGCTGACGAGTCAAAAAATTGAAAGGGATTTTTTTGGACTACCACTTATTACTTTGTATGTTTTTTACTTTGTGCTGTTTCTCGTTGGTTGGGTCTGAGCCATAAATCTGACTTAAAACATGATCAGATTAACATTTTTTTGCGTCCAACAATGCAAAAAAAAAAAAGTTTTATTTGTTTCTTGAAAAAAAGGTAAATGTCTTTGTTGGCAAAAGTATGGGAGCCTTTAGAATCATCAGCTTAATATGTATAGGATATAACTAGGGTCAGTTGGGTGATAACTGTTAATGTAAATGACTCAGAAAACCATGAGTCTTCACTACCAAAGTAAATGCTAATGAGGGTAAAAAGGTTACAAAACTAATGATCCACCATTGGGCAGATAATTCAACACCAGTGCTAACTTCCCATGCCATCCAAAAAATATCTCACGAAGAACAGGGCATGCAACATTCTTGGAGATCTCAAAGAACAACAGGGTGATAACAGGATCTGTAGTCCTCTCCTGCACTGGCTAATGTCAGTTTTAGTGTTTCCAAAATCAGGCAAACACTGTACAAGAATAATGCGAATGGGAGGATGGCAGGAAGGAAGCCTCTGCTCTCCAAGAAGAATATTGCTGCCTGTTTAAAGCTTCCTAAAGACCACCTAGATGAGGCAGAAGACCACTGAAACAATATTCTGTGGACTGATAATTGATTTGCCTTGATTGTAGTTTGGTTGCTGTGACCTCGACCAAGTAGAGTGGGTCATTTTCTCTGTCACCTCCAAAGCCAAAAACAGCTAACAGTGTTAAAAAGTTGCTGTGTGTTTGGGTTGGCTCACAGGCTCTTATACTACAAGCTAAAACGGGCTGTGTCAAATGGGCTGGCCCATCAACATTTTTTCATGCCCAGTGTGCTTGAGCTTGAGTGTGGGATAAGTTTCCTTAACTTAATTTTACCTGCCTATGCCATGGCTAGATCTGTGATTGTGGAAGTAAATGCGTGTTTATCACATGCCAGTGCTGTAACTGTCTTTTGTTTCTGAATTATTTTGTGCAAAAATGATTAAAACATTCTCAAACGAGAATTAATGCTCTATAGCTGTACATCACCCCTCCTAGCCTGATTCCCTGGATCCAGGCAGAGTGCAAGTGAACATTGCCAGCACAGAAGAGAACACTGTGATAATCAACCCAGCAGCTGCTCCAAACCATAATGGCGGCGAGTAGCAGCCTCTGAATTTCTTTCTCCAATAACCCCTTAACCATGATTGTTGTTGTTCTAGACGATCATGAATAGCTCCCAGAGAGTTATTTTCACTCTCTCATTGGCCACTGCTCATCACTCTATATAATACTTGTTATAGAGGTTTTGTCTCAAAAAGCAACTTGGTGTGCTGCACTGCAGTGCATAATAACTTTTGTGTTACAATTTATGTGTTACTGTGCCCTTGGTTTTTGAACTGATGTTTTTCACTAGGTGGCGCTACTCCACAAATGAGCTGTAATGAGCCAGGGTCATGCACCTCCTGCAAGCTAACTTGCCATAACCACATTTCATAACTTTTGGTGAAGTGGCTGTCTAACTATCGCCCAGAAAGTGCTTTGTGCCTACCCCACTTCAGGGGGCATTAACAGAAAGGAACACACCCGTTTAGTGACACAAACCTCTTATTAAATCTGGGGCTACAATCATGCCAAGTGTCATGAGGATTGGTGAAATCTAAGTATATAAAATTGTTGACCAATAAAAAAGGATGTATGACCACATTCACAAACAGACCCCTTAAGTGGTATCACCCAATATTAATCCAAAAGGAAAGAAGTGGCAGTTTTTTCAAGGAGGGGTTGATTTTTGTCATTATTTGTTACTTGGGCATCCCCCCATAGCCCCCCTCAAATAAGCCCCTGGTGCTGTAGTTGACTCTTGCCCAAGACCATGAGAAAGGCAAAGCACTTGAGTCAGACTCAACATGTGAAGCTAAAGGCCTTGTTATGAAGAACTGTGAGGAACACTTTGTGAGAGATGTTTGCAAAGCATAACACAATGGTGCTTCAGTTCACAGACCACCAAAGAATACAAATTTTGGGATATAATCGCTTGATCCCCCCACTGGGGCTCATTTGAGTGAACTGTTTTCAGTCGATGTTTGGTCTGCAGCACTTTTCTCCATTTTGCGACGGCAAAAGAGACTATTGTGGCCCTCCGAGCTTTGGTTCCCGCGGTGAGAACTGCGTAATGCACGTAATGCGCCTCGTTTCTGAAAGTCTGTTCAAGCATCCACCTGCTCTGATGTAAGCCGATACTTTTCAGAAGCTTTGTGCAGTCATTCTTACTGACTCAGCTCCAGAGGCACTGACAGTCCAGAAAAAAAGGTGAGTGGATTCATATGAATTCTCTACAGCTCAGAATGAATTATATTTTTGAACAAACTAATGATATCATGAGTGCTGGCTGTAATTTATGTGCTGAATTTTTCATATAAACAGCACATTTAGCTAGCTTCATATTCTTGATGACAGCAAGTATAAACAGATTGAATTAGGGCTGGGGCTAATGGTAATGTCCAGCATTACAGAAATAAAAAGCTGTGTGATGGTGGAAAAAGAACTGGGCTAGTGGAATGTAACCAAATCTCACATTACCTACCAGGGTTAGGCCTATATTGGCCAGGCTTTCTGAAAGCTACATCATATTTTTGGGTGTCTCCTTCCATAATTAGCTATAAATCTTTGTTTCTAGGTGTTGTTTGACCATGACTGATGAAAATGCAAAATCAAAAATCCAGACATATAATAAGGTAGCGATAACTTGCCCAGCAGTGTAGTTGACCGGTTCTTGGATATAATACACTCTCCAGGTGTTTCAGAAAGCCCCCACCTTACCCCACACCCCGACTCCCCTTCTCCATTTGTGACATCTGGACATATGTGAAAAATGATGTATCAATAGCGCCCGTGAATGCATGGCTCTATTTATTGAAGGAGAAGGCACAATAGGGGTGTTGTTGAAACACTGCTCCAAACTTGACCACGCCGGCCCCAAATGAATGAGGACCTATTCACAATGTGTTTGTCCTGGCCAGAGCCCCCATTTCTCTCATCCATCAACCAGCTTAAGTTTGTCACATAGCTGTGTCCTCTTCAAAATTTAATTACGGGGTGAAACAGCCAAATATCATTCTGCTATGCATGTCTAGGGCACTAATTTTGCTTAAGCAGTACAGTACTCAGTTTATTGAAATCTCACTGCTTTCTCTCTCAAAATAATCATATCACATGTCCTAATTAACCAAGTCTAATAACCATAACAAACTGTACTTTGTATTTATTTTTAACAGCTTTAACAAATTAATCTGTATTTTCAAAATACACCAATATACAAAGATCTGAAACAGTCTTGGCATTCATTCATTCATTCATTCAGTTTCTAAATTCATTTTGTATGACTGCGAGTATTTCCATAGACTGGAATAGCCATAATCTAACTTGCCACAGATACACATAAACAGACCACTGACTAGTCATGACTAGCATTAGACTAGCTTGGACAAGCCTGAATAATCACTAAAATAAAATAGCCTGGAATAATAACTACCACAAAATACCCTGGAATATCACTGAAAACCTTTAACAACCAGAGTAACATAGGCTAGCTTGGAATATTCAAAGACCTGTCAGAACTAGCCAAAGTGTACAAGACAAGAAATAGCTTGAACAAGTGAACTAGCATGGGCTAGACATAGACCGCCCTGGATACAGCCATAGATTAACTGCACTTCATGGTGACTTGTATGTCACAAACGTGAAAATGCAAGTAAAGGCTGTGAGTAACGGCTAGTTTGGCCGACTAGCCTGGGCTATCTCTACACTAGTGTCTACTTTTTCTAGACCTACTTGAACTAGCCCTCCACTAGCCTTGACTACCCATAGAGTAGTCTGGACTGGCTCTACACTAGCCTGGACTAGCTGCAGAGGAAAACGTTAAATACAAAAACAATAAAATATTCCTTTGTGCGTATTGCTAGAAGTCGTCCATAACCTACATCAATTTAGAGAGAAATATAGATCAGGAAAACCCATTTCCCCCATGATGTAAATGGCCGTCCAGGGACAGAGCAGGAAAGACCAACAGCAGTTAAAGTCAAACTGTGATGCCCATTAACAAACCAAAGTACGTGACCTGTAGCCCTCAGACCAGACGCAACCAAGGAATGCTGAGACAACCATGTCAAAGTTAACGTTTTTCTTTAACATCAGTGCTCAGCAAAGTTGCTGCCTCGGCAGCAGCTCCCAGAATAGAGCTCAGAAGTCTGCCTAATGCCTTTGCGGCAAATCGTGATAGATTTCATTAAAAGGTTTACTGGAGTGACACAGGAAAACCTGCAAACTTCAACAGTTTCAGCCACTGCATAAATCAGGTTTGTTGTTCTGTCCAAAAGGCAGACAATTTATGAATCCCTGAGTTCAGGCCAAGTCATTTTGGCAGTCTGATCTAATATAGCAAATAAACTGAAGCCTTCAGGTCCAAGGCAAGTTAATTTATTCCCGTCAAAAAGTTTAATTGTAAGGCTCTTCTAGAAGGAGATGTAAAACACCTTGGGGTCTGATATACGGTTGTTTTACACTTTTAGACCAAAATATCTCAGTGCAAAACGACAGCTTCAGTATCATGATGATGTACTAAAATGGACACATAGCACTACATAAACAGCAAATAACATTCTCTTATAATTATGTGGGAAATAATTTCATGTCATCTTTGCATAAGTCGGAAAGCAGCCAACAAAATGTGTAAATGCAATTTTTTTGTACACTTCTGGTAGTATCATAAGGTATTTGAATATATAACCTTGAGATTTCACACCATCTTAAATGACTGTGTTTCAATAATATGTAAAATATGTCAACTATGATGACTGGTATTTGACTCCTAATTTTGACACCAAGTTCGGCACTGAATGTGCAGTGCAGTCCAGGATGATGTGGAAGCATCCCAAGCAACCCGTTAAAATAATCTAAAATTACAAAATAAACTACACTTGCAACACTGGAGTTCAGGAATCCTGAAGCCCGTTTAAATGGAAACTGAAAGTGGTTGGCCAAACCACTAGACCTACTTTTAATTAAAAGTGTGTTTTTCTCTCGTACATGCTCAGGTCGTATTTAATAGAGGTTACATTTAATGATCATTTTGTCAAAATTAAACTCAGCAGGTCTTATTTCATTTGTGTTTCTTAGGCATAGGCTACTTCAAGTTAAAAAGACTCATAGTTCTCTCTCATGGGATGGTTTGTAAGGACATATTAGTGTTAGCTTTATCAAACTTAAGTAATAAACCAGTGTGTCTATAATATAATACATATGCAGTGATTTTGTCCCCCAATTTTCTTCTCTGTTTTTAAGTCAATACGAATTCCCATATTAGATATTAGATTACATGATGCTTCCATGCTGGGAGGGTGACGGCCTCAGAATGACTGTGAAGCACGACAGCATAATTTCAAATTGTCTCTAACACAACATCATTGGACATCCAGAGAGATTAAGGACAATTTTGTTGTCTCATATGCCTGTATCTTGGCCTGGAATCAAACTCATAACCTGCTAATAAATGGGACAGACGACTGTGCCATTCGGTAACCCTTCATAAGTGTATGAGCTTCTTATTTTAATCATTAGAAGCTCATACACTTATTTGCCGTTGAGTTATTATTGTCACCATTGAGCTATTACTGTCACTTGTAATTAACAGGTACATAATTAAGTATATTTGCAAAGATCCATTCTGTATTGACAGGTTTGAGTGTCAATACAGAACTTTCTTCTGCAAAATAAGTGTAATTTTTTTAATATCATAATTAAATCACAGGATTATGCAACTCTACTACTCACAAACACATCTGTGGTATGAATAGAAAGTTCCCCTTTCTACAGAAAGTCTTGATTTGTTGCAATAAGCTACACATGAGAAATAATTACAAGGAAAAAGATGACACACTTTAGCCATTGCTGTCTATAACTATTAAATAGAAGAAAGAGAGCTGTCTGCTACAACCAGGACTTTATCCAAAATAACCTCATGAGGTATGAAGCTGATGCTCCAGGATTGAAACCAACTTCAAATTAAATTTAAATACCAAGACACACTCTGGGGCGTAGAGGTAGTGGTGTGGAATTCACTGCGAAGCGGTAAGAGAGTCGTTTCCAAACTCGCCATCCTCCGGCACAGCCATTTTCGGTTCAGTGTTTATGGAAACAGATAGATTTGCAATAGATAGGTGCTTTGTGCCAGCCAAAGTGCTAGAGTGTGTCTGAGGTTAGCTTCTGTCTTGTTAGCAATGCTAGCATGAAATAAGGAAAACCTCAGCATGGATTCCAGCTACAGCTTGTTCTTTGGAGCAGCCGTGCCTGAACTTAAGGTCACTATGTACAAAGCCAAGCCTCAGCTATGAGGGGCTTTGTAGCCCCTGCCACTGGGCTGTTGAGTGGTGGAAGAAGAGTGATGGCGCTCCATCTTGGGGATGAGTTGGAGTGGCGTTTGTGATTCCGAACTAAACTTTCAACTTAAGCGCCTGACCTCACATATGCTCTTATGGCTGAGTGCAATCAGATCTTTGCAGCTTGTGTAAAGAGTAGTGGAAAATAGTGGAGGCTGTTATTTCAGCAACAGGGGCAAATTTCCTATTAATATCCTTGAATTAAAAAGAAAGAGGAGCGGGGATCTCAAACTTTAGGACATATTTTTGGTTATTTTACTGAACACTACATTGACTGTAAACACATTCCACAAAATTACGACCATCTGATATAAGGTTATTTCATTGCACTGCAGTGTTATTTTGCCCTCTAAATGGAACATTGTGCAGTTGTCTCATACTGGCATTTTAAATTCTCCTCTGGCATGTCAAGAAGAGCAATACATTTATACATTTTCCATAAGAAACTGCAGCGATCTCCAAACTTGATGATTTGGTCTCTAACTCCAGAGGTTAACTGGCCTTGGATACATTGGTATGCCAGAGCCAAACTTCTGGGTTTGGCTGTAATAATTTAAACACAGGTTACAGAGGGGAGCTAATAAGTTCCAAATGGGCGTCCTGCAACTTTTCATTTTTGTAATGTTTACACAGCTTTGCTGGTCTTGAGTAACGAGGCTGTGGCTCAACAAGGTCTAAGACGCATGCCTTCCCAACTGTCACTGAAAAGAAGCCGCTTCATGCTGAATGCGCTCCCTGATGTGTCAGGAACTTGCTTCCATAGGGCCTTTTCTACGGCATTTATGCTGCCACTGCAGTAGCAAAACTGAACCCAGTTATTGCATGAACTAGTCATGTTTATGTTACTTCTATGAGATGCATTGTAATGACATCTGAAAGCAGGTATTGTTCTACCGGTGTTTGAGCTTTAGATTTTCACTGACAAGTAATTTGTCTTGATACAAAAAGAAATATTTCAAAATATGTTTTTGCATTTTTATCACAAACACACCTCATAGTAGATTGCAAGGTGCCTATTCAGTCAATCATCACCACTGTCATTACAAAACATCTCTGAAACAGGATCTTTATAAAAGAAGGAAAAAATGTTAACAAGAACATTACGTTTCTTGGATAATTTCTATTGGTTTTAGCAGCAAAAATATACAGTTTTGTAGTTTAAAACCTTCTAGTTCTATAACTCTCAAAGGTCCATAGAAATGAATGCCTAGATCCATATCTGAAGCTTGTTTGGTTTTGTCAGTTTTCAATATGCAGGGAGGTTATTTGGGTTCTCTGGGACGATGCCATAGAAGAACCACTTTTGGTTCCGCATACAACCTTGGTGAGAACTGTAAAGGTGAAGAACCATCCTAAATGTTCAGTTAAAACATTTTTTCTGAGAATGCATTCAAGCCCACAATCTTGTTATTGGGGTCATGCCATATGAGGACAGGTTTTAGTTCCACAAAGAACCTTGGTTATATTCAAATATGAGGGAAGTTTGTGGGCGAAGAACCCCTCTAAAGGTTAAATCAAAAGGTTTTTCAGAAACCATATTCAAGCCAAATATTTCGGAACCTTCTTTTAAGGAGTGTATACAAGTCTGTAACACAGTTCTTGGTGTCTTAGACCATCATTTTTGACCCCACCTGGGTAGTAAATCCTAAAGTGAGTAGGCATGAGAAGTGGGTAAGCAGTGAAAGAGCTGGTCCCGCCGGCTGATTTGTGGTGTTCATTGGTCATGCTCTGCGGCTCACCGTACAAGCATTAAAAAGTGCAGGCCTTTGCAGTCTCACTGTTTTGATCTTGAGGTTGACTTGGCTAAAGTCCGCTGCCCAGGCTGGTTATGTTGTGGACTTCTACACGCCAACCTAAATATTCACACTCTGAAACTGTACCCATACTCTGCCATCTATACCCACTCTGCTCGCAATGTCAAGGCAATTTTTTTTTCAAACATTATTTTGACTTCCTGACAGCACCGGACAATCGGTCAGTTCATTGGCGAGTTGGAGTTCGGTGGTGTTATTTTGAGCTGTTCATCTTCAGAATGACATATTAACTAACAGCATGGCCGGGACCTTGTATTTATACGCACATGAGAAAATGTTATTACAGATGCAAGCCAACTTTATGAGAAGTTCACCGTCACTCATTCCGAGTGATGGACATTCATCAGAAACTCCATACATCAAGTCCTTGGCTCGGATAAAGAACATGTACTCAACTGTGGTGCAGAAATAAAGCAGACTTTAGGACCAAATATCAGTCGTTGCACGCTTCATTATGAACGTATGGTAATGTTTACCATTGCATTTAATGATTTGAATAAAATGGCCTTTTATTCTTTGTGTTCTTTTTTTATTTTATTCTTTATTCATTATTTATGTTATTGCCAGTAATAAAGTAATTGTACATAAGCTTTTTGTACACCGTAATTCCATACCACATTGTCCTTGACGCAAAAGAACAGGTATTTGTTATTGGCTGTTGTTACAGATCATAACTTAATTGGGTAACTTAATAATTATATGTTTATTTACGTTAGAAATGAAATGCAATTTCTTCAAAGGGTTAGCAAAGGGTTAAGAATACTATGCCATTTCTTAAAACAGAAGAGAAAACTTGTTTCCACTACAGTAGGCCTTCCCACAGATGAAAGACTTGCTTGCACAAACCTGTAATTTTTTGTATTTGAAGTTCACGTCTCGCACAGGACACAAGCCTTTCATAGGCCATATGTTTTGAAATTGTGATTTTTTTACCTCTTTAAACCGATCATGAAAGAGAACAAAATGTGATAAAAGACCACAATGACTTTAAATACATTCTTACTAGTATAGATTAGAAATAATTTCTCTGGCAAGTTATTTAACAGGATTTTGTAAACATTGTCCAATATATTTTTGCTGAGCTCACTATACATCAAAATAAACTAATAAATACTTTCTAAAAAAAAATCTGCCATGACTTATTAACAAATTCTTGCATATTTGACTATAAAGCAGATGAATAACTGGCTTATCACAGTGATTTATCTGTCTACTCAGGTTTTAGGAGCTCTTCTCTAAAATCTAAACTCTCTAAACTATTGTGGGCCTATATAAGTGCCCTTAGAGTTTCTTAGAAGTTAAAATGAAATATGCAACAATGATATGCAAATTTCTCAATGTAGGACACATGCTATGCTTAACATGTCACCAAAAGAATAGCACAGCAATTCTTTTGGGCCAGGGCCAGTGGGATAAAGGCGGGGCTTGGGGAGCCCGGCACTAAGCTGTGTTCCCAGGAAGACCAGGCCACCCTGCCTGCCTTTGAGGATGTGGCTTAGGCCTGTGGCTGTGGAGCATGATGCAACTATGCCTGTCCACACCTTCTCCACGCAGCAAGGTCAAGCCCAGAGTCATGAGAACACGCCGAGTGTTGACCTAAGGCACCATCTGAATTAGAAACCTCTGCCGCCCTGAAAGGAGGGGAAGTTACGTTCGACATGTTACGATAACAGTGTGAATCACCACTGTTTCCATTTGAGCAATAACAATGGGCTCCATGTGTCTTAGCGGCAAGAAAGTGCATTTTCTAAAAGTGATGGGAAAACATCAAACAGGGCTTTTATACAATGTGCACAAAAGCCTTGATTAATCCGTAGGTGTGTGCAGTCGAGTACAAAACTTTGCATATTTTAACATATTAGGGAGAAATAATGTCAAATAAAGGTGGTCCATGCAAAAGTTATGGCACATTTAATGTTTATTGTTATTTTACACAATGTAGATTCAGTATTTCTTGCTGAACAGAACAGAAAGAAGTTATACCATATAAAAACCCAGGTTTACACCCTAAGGCTTATGATTTGTCATCAGAGACAACATGGACTACAAAGCACAGGTAAAGGTTTCACATGAAAAATAAAAGACTGTTGGCATGCATGGGCTATTAAATAGCTAAAATACAATAAATAATCATAAATAGGATATCTTACACAAAAATTAAATGAATAATAATAAATAGTAAGATTTCATAAAAAATATTGCCATTATGTGCAATAAATAGAACCCTTAATAAATATATGGACATATATACTGCTCAAAAAAATAAAGGGAACACTTAAACAACTCAATGTAAGTCAATCACACGTCTGTGAAATCAAACTGTCCACTTAGGAGGCAACACTGATTTACAGTCTAGACTCTCTCAGTGACAATCAGTCTTGCCTCCTAAGTAAATCATTACATCATTAGATTTCTGTTCTGACTGGCTGTCATGTCTGCGAGTGGGCGGGACTACAGATATATGTAAATTACCTGTTTTTTAGACATCACAAATACAGTAAATTCAACCCTCTCTGTTTACAACCACAAAAGCAAGAAAGGGCCCATTAAGTGTGGTAAAAGTTTATTCAACACTGTCCAATCTACTACTCATGTTGCGGCTGAGGGCAAATGTCTGCACGTTTATTATTTAAGTTCAGTGACCTATGATAGAGGTCAGAATCAGCAGATAACTTGTTTTACTATCGGATGTCCTTCTGTAATGGCAGTACTCCAATTTGTGAATGTGTGAGAGAGTGGCACAGTGTGCTTGGGTGCTGTCCTGGACTTGCAGCTCCAGAGCAATATGAGAAAGGTCTTCACCTCAATTAGCCTCTTCACACAGCCTGGGTAAAACAGTGCATGTGTTGGGATGTGGAAATGGAAATGTATGTAGCCTGATTGTGTCAGTGTGTGTGTGTGTGTGTGTGTGTGAATAAGAGAGAGAGTAAAAGTGTGTTTGAAAATGTAAGGGTCTGTTTGTGTCATGTGAAAGGACAGGTGGCAGGCTACCCACATCTTCCTGCTAGACAAGCACATGGCTAGCTAATGCTGTGTAAACAAGAGTGAAGCTGGGTCAGGAAACATAATATTGATTCAGTGCTGTGACACAGCGCTACAGACATTCGACCACTCTCACTGCCACTGTGCCATTTTAAAACCAGAAAGCTATAAATTAGCTGGAAAAAATAGATTAGAGGCTGAAAAGCGCTGAAAATGTGCCTGATGTGCTGATTGGAAAGAACAAAAATCAGGATATAATATACTGCACTTACTGGATCAACTAATCCACTCTAAGAGGCATGCCATTTAAATGCGTCTTTAGTTTAGCTTTGCATAGGAAAAAAAACAGCATATGAAGGATGACTTTAGTAAATGGTTTCGCTGCAATATGAGGTGTCCTCTTTTAAAGCAATGTCACAAAGGGTTCCTTGAATGATGCAACAGAAGTTTTTAAGTTCTCTAAAGAATATTTGTACTAGATAAATGATATGAAATCTTTTAAATGCATAAAACAGCCTTCACACAATGTAATGGTTCTTTACCAAATTAAGCGTTCTTCCAGTGGTCCTTCAGAAGGCTTAGTTACAAAAATGTTATTTGTGTCAGCTATTTGTTCTGAAGTGTGGCTTTTAGCCCTTAGGATATGCACATGGGTCCCATGTTATTGCTTTATACATTTCCACTAGAGATATTGACAAAAAGACAACCAGCTATACTCTATACAGTACTGTGCAGTGGCATTTTTCATTTTTAATCAGTGTAAGGTTTGTTTCATCCAGGCACAGAAATGTCATCACTGATTTACACTAGTAATGGAGCAATATTGCAATTATTATTAATTAGAAAGGTAGTCATATCCTCAGAATTTAACAGAAAACACTTAAATGTACTTCGAATGCATTGAATTTTACCTACAAATATAAATGCATTTGTGAGATCTTGCTGTTGTGGGTGGGTTTCCTTTCATATAGAGCCCGACCGATAAAGGATTTTGAAGGCCGATACCGATACAAATATTTGTTGGTTTTAAAATCCGATAT